>JAWWES010000021.1:2832649-2852817 GCA_035583135.1 Lophotriccus pileatus
GGAGGGACAGGACAGGGGGAATGGCTCAAACTGCCAGAGGGCAGGGATAGATGGGATATTGGGAAGAAATTGTTCCCAGTGAGGGTGGGGAGTCCCTGGCACAGGTTACCCAGAGAAGCTGTGGCTGCCCCATCCCTGGAAGTGTCCAAGGTCACGTTGGAGGGGGCGTGGAGCAACCTGGGCTGGTGGAAGGTGTCCCTGCCCATGGCAGGGTATTAAATGAGATGAGCCTAAAGGTCCCTTCCAACCCAGGCCATTCCATAATTCTATTCTATGAAAAAATCTTGCAGGACTTTGGAAAAAAATACACAAATTCAGGCTGACAAGTGATGCTGATTCTTCACTGTGTTGTCACAAGTATGAGAAGCAGAGCAAACCACTGGCTATTTACATAGCTAAGCACAATACACTGCATGACTCCGATCCCATCTGAATATAATCGGCTCCAAAAGCCACTTCAGCTTTTTTACATTATCAACATCAAGTACAAGCACAGATATGAGTTTTGATGAATATATATATATATATATATTTATTTATTTTTATGAGGGTGTGACAGATTGGAGCTGGCTCCCTGCCAAGTCTCCAAGATCCCGCAAGATCTCCCTCCCCCCCACCAATCCAAAAACCAAGGGAAAAGAGGAAAGAAAAAAAAGGCAAAACAAAACAAGAGAACTGAAATAAGAGAGAGAGAGTAAGAGCTAAAGCAATATATATATATAAATATATTTACACTTATATTACATTTATATACAATTTACAAAAACTATACACACATAAAACAAAACCCCAACACCCAAAAACAGAAAAGGGGAAAGGGAACTGACCAACTGGTCACCAAGGAAGGCCTAGATTAAAACTACCACAAAGGGTTAATTCACAACCCTTATTATTAATACACAGGGTTTTCAAAGCAATATTTTTATGTCTTAAATAAAACAAATGATTTATCAAAACAAATGGCATTTCCTATTCCTCTTTACCTCACAGAAATTCAGAGGGACTGTATTGTACCTCTTTAACTCAATTTGTGCCGTTGTCACATGGCGTCCAAAAGACTGTCTGCTGACACACTCGTTTCACCTACTGTGTTCTCTGTGAAAATCAATCACTTGGCACATTTGTCTGACGATCAGATAATAAAAGTAATATCTGGAGCAAAGTCTGTGGTGGGATAAGAAATTTCTCTTCTAGCTGAGAGATTCATAACTGATTATGAGGAATAAATGAAACAGAGATCCCTTCTTATTCATTTCTGGCATCTGAGTTACAATTTATCGCCTGGGCATCAGCAGGGGAAATGGATTCCATATTCAGTAATCCATACCTCTATTTGCTAGGAATGTATGCAGCAATCTGTCTTCCCTTCCTCTGCCCTCCCCTGCCAAATCAGGCACACATCCCCACAGGTGTTAAATACAATGACCGCAACTGGTGTACTTCCAAACTGTGGAAGATTATTTGCATGTGATGCCCAAAGCAGCCACTGGAGACAAAAGATTAGGTTAGGATGTAAACTCCCTAAAAGCAATTTTAGGCAGGTTGCGAACTATTTCCTCCTTGATTACAGGGGGGCTGTTCAGCTTCTTATCCCTGTCTGCAAGTTCCAGAAGCCAGCTGTCCTCAGGACAACCTGTCCTACTGTTGAAGACTGAGGTAAAGAAGGTGTTAAATACCTCAGTCTTGTCCTCATCTTTGATAACAATGTTCCCACCCACGTCCAATAAAGAACGGAGGTTTTCCTTGTCCCTCATTTTGCTCCTGATGTATCTATAGAAATACTTTTTGTTATCCCTTTCTCTGTTGTAGAGACCTGATATTTTGATAAAGGACTGCTTAAACTAGGTTACATCATAATCTGAAACCCAGAATTGTAGGGTATATGTATATGTGTATATTTTTCTACAGAATTTTAAAAAATAAAATTAAAAAAAAAAAAGTTTTTGAGTCCTTCAATACAAATCTATAATTCTTTTATGTCTATAAGTCAACACTTTAAAAAATAATAATAAAAAAAAAGCAGCCATTGTATTCCTTCAGGATGTTGATGGGAAACACCCAACAAAGAGCTTGAATACCAAACTACAATTTCGGTTTCAAGCACCTGTTAATGCTCTGTGGCAAAGTAGTACAGGGGAGGCCAGGAGGGGATCCACCTGGAACCTGCCTGCAACCTCGGGAGACCAGCTTGCCTAGTTGTCCCAGTCTCCAGCAGTATTTTATACCTTTGTGCAGGTCAGCATGCACCAAAGTCAATGTCAGTCATCACAGCTCTTCATCTCTGGAATATATTTATTATTTGAGCATCTAGAGAGTTTCTCCTGCAATTCCCACCCAGAGAGTTCTTTTCTTAGGACAGTTCCCACCTGGGAAGAACTGTCTCTTAGGACAAATCATGTTGTCCATCACAATCCCAAGAGTGAGAGGATGTATGGGGGGAGGACTAACCAAAGTGTTTTCACTGTCTTTCATCACTCTCACATACTTATTTAAATCTTAGCCTAAAATATACAGAATGTAGTTCTGCTCTTGTGGGACATTTTCTCCAGGCTTTTGAAGTTGTTTCTCACCACCTATTTTCTCAAAGCCTGGTGTTTTGATAAGAAAATGCAGAATTATTACATTTTGTATTTTCAGTTCTAGAAAACTGTTAATAAAGTGTTCTTTGAAGGTCATATTAAGATCACTCTATCTTTTCCCAAGTGAATTGTTTTCAGTAAGTTGTAGTAAGGCACTGCTTGTCCACTGACTTGCCTAATTCCCATATTTCCTAACAGTGGCTTCAGCTTCTTAGAAACTGTGGTGAGATATTCATTCAACTCATTTGAATGAAGAACACTCACTCCTTTCCTGTCTGGAATTGGTGCCCTTCCCTAACAGAGGTATCCAAAGAGGAAGTCTCTCAGCATTGTTGCAGTATAAACAATGTCTACAATGTCTGCTAGTGTTGTCCCCCTGTTCCACACACACAAAATTTATTCTGAAAAATTTCAGAAAACTATTTTTCAAGGCTACAGAAAGAGCCTGGGTCACGTGTTCACCAAACTTTGCACAGTTTTGCTTTGCTCTTGCAAAGACCAGCCCTACCTACTCTGGGAAGCCAGAGACATTAGAGTAATTCAATGGTTTTGCTATAGAAAACTAAAGAGTCATAGTGGAGACAAACAAACACTATCAAACATACAGAACAAAATTCTGCACTGACTTCAAACATTGAAAGTGTTTGAAAATGAATTAATTTTGATTTATGTTGCAGATAAATCATCCTGGGAATATGTACCATCTCAAAATAGACCAGTATGTTTTCAATCCCCCCCAATCACTGTGTACATCCTGTGTATCTACCTGTTATCCAAAAATACCCATCCCCTAAAATCCTCCCTATGTAGCAACATCAAAATGCAAAATTTGCCTCCCCACAGAGAAACAGAAGCAGCTGAATTACCTCCTAACATGGCAGTGAGCCCACATAAGCAACACCCTACACTGAAACTGTATTTATAAAGCCACTTTCTCATTCATTTGTTGTGAAATAATGAGTTACAGGAAAGAAATGCTCCAGTTTTACACAAACCCTCTCAATAACAGATCTTTAAAGTTTTCTTTTCTTTATAAACCCTCTGGGAAGTACCAGAATGTGCTACTCAGCTTGTTCTGAGAAGGGTGTCAGATCAAATGACCTTCAGAGATCTCTTTCAACCAATATATAGTTGTTATAATCAAACTACCAGGTGATTTATGTTCACCTTGTACGGCAGCAAAATGGAACGAGCTTTCTTCTGCCCTGTTTATGCAAAGCTTTGATCAACTACAGTGGTATGTTGGACACTGTGCTGTTTGAATTTGACTATGTAAATGTGACTATTGCTATTGATCCTCTAGATAGGACAGAACAGAATAGGAAAAATAACACAGAATTATATATTGGATATAGGATATAAATTATCCACAAATGTCAAACTGCCTGGCACAGAACCAATAAATTCAATTTAATGCATGTCTGTAAAAGAGTAATTTCTCCTTCTGTGATACAAAGGCATACAGCATAGATTATGAGGATGCTTTTGGCTCATCCATCTCTTTGTATTTTTCACTTTGTCCCTTTTTTAACAAAAAACATACACACAGAGAGCAGGGCATAGGAAGTAGGTTGCAAAGGGGTGCGCTTATGACTACCATTTCAGGAACAGATCCATAACCCAAGTTGTTTGGTTAAGTCATCATTTCCAGACTTTTATTTTTTCTTGCATTTACCGCTAGTGAAAACCAGCAAGGATTCTATTTAATGTGTTAGATTAGCAAACGATTCATGTTACAGCTTCAGCAATTACAGGAACTCCACCCCACTTCCATATTACAGAATAGGTGAAAAAATTAAGCCTCAAAAGATTTAAGTTTAAAGCCTCATATTACTGAATTAATTTCTTTTATTCCTTTCAAGTAAGTATGAAAGCTTAGTGAGCTGATCTGATTGCAATATCTAATCATTAGACAGAGAGGAGGTGAACAAAGCTTTCAGATGTTGCCAGTAGGGATGAGAGGTAAAAAAGCAATACCCATCTTTAATCTCTGCATACACATGCTATTAATATCACCAAGAGTTAAAATGTAGTCCATAACTATAAATGCAGGACAAAAATAGCCATTTTAAAAATTCAGATATATTTGAATGGTCATTCAGAATGACATTGAATATCTAGGAGAAATGTCCACCAGTTAAAGACCTTGTACAGGCCAGTCTTCTGATTTTAAGGGTTAAGAACATTCTTCAGAAATACCAGCAACCAATACAGGTCTGTGAGTTGAAATTATGTTCAGAGCTTCCTTATTTCTAGATTACTACTGTCTGTTTTTACCCCCACTGTAAATTTTTCATTATGCCTATTCATGGCTGCTGGTCCATCTGAATGTGGGCGGGATTAATACTGTGGAAATCACATTACATCTCTCTGCTCTAAATTAAATGTTGTGAGGGCACCAAAAGAGCAGAAATCTGTACTGGCTGACTACAGCTGGGCATTTACCTCTATGGGTGCACATTTTGATATCAGGTAAAGCAACTCTCCTGGTAAGAAATACTCACAGGTTGTAACATAACCCAAGTCTCCAAAATTATTTAGATGGTGGGACTTTAGATACATTCAAGATCTAGGATCATATCATGGAATCACAGAATGGTTTGGGTTGGAAGGGACACTGAAGACCACACAGTTCCAACCCCCCTGCCACGGGCAGGGACACCTTCCACCAGCCCAGGTTGCTCCAAGCCCCCTCCAACCTGGCCTTGGACACTTCCAGGGATGGGGCAGCCACAGCTTCTCTGGGCAACTTGGGCCAGGGCCTGCCCACCCTCACAGGGAAGGATTTCTGAGAAACGAAGTTTCATGCTTGGTTTTTACAGGAACAAACAAGCAGTACATGCTCAAGGCAAAATTAAATATTTAGTAATGAATTATAATAAAGTAATTAGTGTCAAATTAGAATATACTGGAGATTTGATTAATAGTTAATCGTCCTTACTCACCTGGGAGTCTGGTGTTTCTATATTCTCTACCAAATTAAAAATATACAAGGAAAGAATTGTACATTGCATTGAGTGATACATAATTTTTGAATGTCTCCATCAAGTAAAGAACACAGTAGAGCTACTGTATGCTTACATATAAAAGAAAAAATGTCTGCATTTTACTAGCAATCCCAAAAGTTGTATCCTAATTTAAAGCCTCAGTCCTTCCATACCATAATGTCTATTTTTGGTTCTTTAGTGAATGTGATAACAGGGTCGCACACAGAATTCATCTCAATTTTCTCCTAGATTGCTAAAGTTAAATATCTACACTAGTTAAATCTAAACCCAGACACTGGTTTAACAGGAACAGGAGTTTAAATAACCAGTTTAGACTAGGTTTATTATCTGACATGGGGTTAAATGAAAACCTAAAAGGCAAAAGCCACTCATGTCAACAGCTCCTGGGCAAAGGTGGTATGAATTTAGAAGGTAAGATACCATGAATTTAGCAAATGAGAAATCCTTACACAACCCCAGTAAATGTGAGCCACAGTTTGTACAACTCAGCAAGGACAATAATGAAAATATGAGCCTGGCTTTGACAAACATCTGTAATCCAAGGGTCTAATTATCTGGGAATGCCCTAGATTTGAACTGAGTTCTTTAATTAAAGAAAACTAGGAATTGCTACTTAGTCTGATATGATCACATTTTAACCCCTGCTTCCTCTGCTTTGAATTTATCTGATGAAAATCTACAGAAAGAACACAGTTTACGTGAGCTTATGAGCTACAGACAACCAGTAACAAGAAAACAAAGCAGGATAATCACTGTCACCCTCTATTTTTTTTTTCAGGCAAAATGATAGACAATTTCTTCACTTCTGTGGTACCAAAAAGGTATTTTAGATTCAAAACATCTGCATAGTCAATAAGCACCCTTGTCCTGCTCTCGACCCAGAGTAATAAAAAAGATATATTCCACTATTGCCTATACCATGCCATGTTATTTTTTAATAAGGTTTTGGCAATTTTCATTAAAGATAAGTCCTGTTTCTCTGTAAAACTCCAGGCCTCTGAGCTTTAGGTTTTTTTGAGTTTATTTTTTTTTGAGTTTAGTTTTTTTTGCCAGCTCACAGGATTGGCTATGAGTTTTACTTTAATATATAGATATCGAGTTCCTTAATACCTTGAGATAGCATCAAGAGAATAAGCCACGGGCTTATTCCTAAGGAATTTCTTTATTAATTTAGGGGGGTAAATAAGGGGACTTGGCCAAAGTTCAAAAGGACACCACACAAGCTAGACAAAAACCTTCCGCTAAAATACTGATTCAACACATACTATTAATGCACAACACTTAAGGAAAAATCCACACGCTTAAGGCAAAATCCAACCAATTCCACAACACTTAAATCAAGATCCAATCCCTCCAGCTTCAAGCCACCCTAAGCATCAAGAAAGGAGCAGAGAAAGAGAAGCAGAGGGAGCAAGAAGGAAAAAGAGGAAGAGACAGGTCATACAGCCACTACCAAAGCCGCATAGAAGACCAGCTCTCACACCTCCAGGTGGCAGGGCTGCGACACGAGGCAAACACCTTCATGGTTTTATTTGCGCTGGTTCCTGTGGCCAATCCCTCCAGGTGAAGTTTCTGACCAAGCAGCCACCCTGGAGTTCCAGGCCAGAGGTGAGGGGAAGTGTTCTCACTGTCCCTGCCAATCTGAAGCTGGGTGAGGGGCTGCAGGAGAAGTGGTGTGTTCTAGTTTTCCCAGGCTGTTTGTGACCGACAGCTACTCTGGGGCTTTCCTATATGGGCTCCTGGGGCCTGCCAGGAAAGATACAACGCCACCTCACCTCCATAAGGTTCAACCCATCCCTTTCCCCTCCACACACACACACACACACATGCTCCCCACAAGGTTGTTCTGACTCAATAATAACTGATGGGGTGTTTAAGAGTCCCTTTGAGATTTCATCATCTTCTTCTGTACTCTTAATATTGCCAGATATACTAAAATATGTGCAATAGATAATTTGTCCAAGCTGACATTGTAAGTTGACATATATGTTCACTCAATGTTTGTGGATAGATTAATGATTTTTGAGATATATTGCTGGAAGATCATTTGGGCAGTCACCTTTTAGATCATTAGTGAACAGGTTAGGAATGAGAGCAAAAGACTGAACATTTTTTCAGTCAGTTGATACATATGTAACCATTCACATATGTAACTGTCATATCATATGTTTTGTTCCTCAAAAATATGTATAAATCCAAATGACACTTTGCGTTTATCAGAGTCACTGAAATAAATGTCCAGATAAAGTATTTTGTCTCTAACTTCTGTTTCCACATCAGTAAGGCACCTGGGGTTTTTTTATGGAAATCTGCAATAAGTTCCCTATAGCAATACTGACCTGTATATTCACCTTAGAAAAAGCAGACTTTGAACTTCATGTAGAAAAGTGAACTTTATGAAATATCAACAATAGTTTTAAAAGTATGATATATATACTTCACCTGCCTTTATTATATTAACATATTGTGAAGAAGTTCAAGGTTTAGTTGGACATTTATAAATAAGTGAAACACATTCTTCATGTCAGGAAAGGGAGCAAAAATGTCTCCAGAATCAAATTCTATAACATGAAAGCAGTCAGACAAAGGGCTGTAGTGTTGTATAATGAAATCTTTCACCCAGTGGAGAGTTCCTTGGCTAAAGACATCTGCCCAATTTACCTGGTCATTGTAGGCTGCCTGTATGGACAGTGGAGAAAGGCAACTTCCAGGGATGATTCAGGTCACTAACACTATGAGATGTTTATTGATTTTGATACCTGTTGTTTTCAAGCATGCTTTCTCCATCTAATTTTGCTAAAACAAAACAGACCAGACCTTGATGAGGGTTCAGCTGCTGAAATCCCATATTTGGCCAGAGGGATATAACTCCTCATTAGGAATGATGGGTATCTAAACCTTAGGAACATGAATTCATCAGCACCATCCATGTCTAAAATCATAAATCATAAATGGTTTGGGTTGGAAGCGACCTTTAGGTTCGTCTCGTTCCATGCCATGTCCCCATAGGCAGGGACACCTTCCACCAGCCCAGGTTGCTCCAACCCCATCCAGCCTGGCCTTGGACACTTCCAGGGGTGGGGCAGCCACAGCTTCTCTGGGCAACCTGGGCCGGGGCCTGCCCACCCTCACAGGGAACAGTTTCTTCCTATATCCAGTCTAAACCTACTCCATCAGTGTGAAGCCATTCCCCTTGTCCTGTCACTCCAGGCCCTTATAAATAGTTTCTCTCCATCTTTTCTTTCAGCTTCCTTCAGATACTGGAAGAAATGAAGGGTTACCATCTCTATTTATTTACTTAATTAATTTGGCAAAGAATTTTAGTTACAGAGCATTTATTTAAAAAATGCTACAGGGAGTTCCTTTTTAGGTGGTGTTTTTTGCTTTTTTCTGCTTTTAAGGCAGTTGAAATGCTTCAAAATATAGCAGCAGAGAGGAATATTTTTACAGGTGAGAGGTAATAAATGCATTTTCCAAATTCTTTGGAGAAACAGCTATTTGCAATCAGATCTCCCTCAAGTGCACAGGTGCTGGGACATGTTTAGCATCACTGAAAATTGAGACATTTATTCAAGTCCTTAATTCCGAGCAAACATTCGTATAGACCTTTGAGAAATACAAATGTTCAAAATATTTGAGTTTGATCCCTTAATGGAAAATAGAATTTGGGTGAAGGGAAAAAAAAGAGAAATGTCATTCACAGCATTTTATGTAGCAGAAATTCTTCTGTATCAGTGACCAGCTTAAAAAAATTTAAGTGCTTTAAATAAGGTCAGTGAGGTTTGAATGCAAATTTATTCTTCATATTTTATAACTGTCTTATGTTTCTGTGAAAAGGATGATGACAAAGAAACCAACTTCTCTCCCAGCTTTTCTCTGATCCAAACTAAATTTCCAAATAAGCATCAAATACAAAACGTTTTATAAACGTTTGAACTTTTAAGAACTCATTCTGCTATTGCCATCTTGTGGATGACCCGCAGTGTGATGCTGCTCGTTTGGCATCTCTTTCCTCCTGCCTTGGGAAGGAGTGTCTCCTGATCCTCCTGATTGCCATGGCAGTCCATTAACCGGGAGTTATAAAGTTCTTTTAAGTCAAAAGAATTTACCTTAATAATTTCGATTAACTAACTACAAAAGATAAAACTAGTTTTGATAAATTAAGAGTTACTTTTTCCAAGTTAGATATTGAACAGTACTAGTATTTTAGTATGTGAACTGAACTGTAAAAGGCAGCAGCTGTGCCATAAAAGTGGCTTTGATTACATTTGTATAGTTTCACTTTTATTAGAGGACTGAATTGTGCTGAAGAAAAATGATCCACTGTTTAAGGCACAAGGCTTATTTGAATCACATGACTATTCAGTGTCACAGAGCTTTGAAGATAATAGCTTTAAAAGCAAATGTATAACAGATTGTCCAAACCTAGAGGCCCTGGTGCTCAATGGGAGGAGCCACATCATATATATATAAAAGCTTTCCAGCAATACCGTGTACTTACTATTTTTGTTCTCATATATAACATGTGAGAACTCTCTCCAAAAACAAGAGTCCCAGAGGCAAGGGAATATGTGATATAATTACCAAGTTTAAAAGATTCATATGCCTCTTGGCCAGTTTCAGTTATTTTTTGTCACATACTCAGATGGACTATAATCTCACTGCCATTCCATTTGGATGGGGGTTTTTTATATTGTCCATCACCATAATACCTCCATATTTCTTGAACTCTTTCCTCCTCCTTAAAGTGTGTTTTCAGTATAAGAAGAGTTTAAACTGAAGAGAGTTTCTAGCTGGATTCAGAGAATCACAGAATATGCTAAGTTGGAAGGGACCCACAAGGACCATCCAGTCCAATTCCTGGCTCTGCACAGATACTCCAACAATCCCACCCTGTCTCTCAGAGCATTGTCCAAACCCTCCTGGAGCTCTGGCAGCCTTGGGGCTGTGCCCACTGCCCTGGGGAGCCTGGGCAGTGCCAACCAGCCTCTGGGGGAAGAACCTTGTGCTGAGATCCACCCTGAGCCTGCCCTGACACAGCTCCAGCCATTCCCTTGGGTCCTTGGTCACAGATAGCAGAGGTCGGTCCTGCCCCTCAGGAGGAGATGCAGCCCTGGATGAGGTCTGATGTCAGTCTCCTCCAGCTAAGCAAGCCAAGTGCCCTCAGCCACTCCCTTGTGTGGCTTCAGTGTGGTTTATCTGTTTCTTTAGAAAGCCAGTAGTCGATACTATCACAGGAAAAAAACCTATTCCATTGCAAAATATTCCTTCAGTAGGTTTTCCATATCTGTAGGTTTGGGGTTTCTTATAAATAATGTAATTACTCTAATGATTGTTACGATAAGAAGTTTTTGGCTTTTGCACCACAGCAGAATTTTGAATCATAGAAGAACACCTGCTTTGTCAAGGTGGAACCAACTGGTACAAAATGAAACATGGCATTAAAATACAAAAAATACTTTTTTTAATGTTTAAGCCATAGCCTGGGGAGAAATAAGCCAATGAAAAGAAAAAAAAAAAATTTACTTAAGAAAAAGCTCAAGGAATAAAATAGAAAAGACATAAAATAGAAAAAATACCCCGCTTTTTAAGGCATCATGTTATATATTTTGTCAGTCAGTTTTTGATTATAGGAAAAGATTTTGTTATTAGAATAAATGACAAAAGTAGTTTTTTCCATATGGTTTTCCCTACACACTAAGTTCTACATTTCAACACTTTTTTCTGAGCACATGATTAGTCAGTGCCTATTTATAAATTCTGTGACTTGCAGAACACTATTCAGGAAAAGGAGGCCTGATATAAAATCCTTTTAAACTGACAAATGTTGTTAAGTATGACAACATTTCTGTCAGAATTGGAGTGCTCCCAAAGTGCTTCTGCATTTGGACAGAGGAAGATATAAAGGTGGACAAACCACATGGTAACTGAGTGGATCATTTCCATAATAATGGTTACTGAGAGGCCCATGGTACGTAGAATAGTTTGTATTTCTGTCCTAGTCTAACTTTATACATTTCACTCCTGCAATTTAAAGATTCCTGATTGAGAGGGTACCTGAACAGGTGCAACAGATCTGAAGCTGTACACTAAGAGTCCTAAACTTCGCATAATTAAGTTCCCGAGGCTGAAAGTTTAGGAATATACATGTAAACCCCACTGTAACCCACCAGATTCAGCGGTCAGTTAATGTGGCCATCTCTAGGCTCACAACATTTTGTCACCTGGCACTACAGAACATTACCCTTGGGGGTTGGAGCTCTTGCCAGCCCATCAACATTATAATTATATTCACAAAGCCTCAGGTGCCCTTGGGACCTGCTGCTAGGTTCCCCGACTCAGTGCAACATGCCCAGACACAAGCTGGTGAGTGCAAAGTAGCTGTGGGGTAGAAGACTAATTTTCTTAAAACTGATGCCGTTGGTCAAAACAAATATTCAAATTTTGTCTGAAAATACTACTTTAATTGGATTTTACACAAAGATATTTAGAGACTTCTGAAGTAACACAGCCAAGCTGGCTGATGTTTAAAACTGATATGAAAGGTCAAGTTCCCAATATTTTGCGTGATGTATTTTATTCACGTCAAAAGTTATTTTATCTTTTGAAAAGAAATCATTAAAGGGGAAGCTGGTAGAAACTTTTAAAGTTGTTTTGCACCTCACTCTACAAAAAGTTATCACAATTCTTTAGGATTATGGCTTTCTAAAGGAAAATAACAGTGGTCTATCTTCACAATAAATCTGTGAAATAAAACAACAATATTTTTGTTGAGAAAGGTGCCTTTCTGTTATGTGGGTTTTTTTTTTTAATTGCACTCAGGTTAAGCTGAGCCCTGTGCTATTTGTTTCCCTCTTGGGAGTAATGGTATTTCTCTCTTTGGTGTAATGGCTTTTCTGTGTGGGGCCACATTAAACTGTTAAATCTGAGTAGAAAAATGGTCTGAGAAACTTGACAGAAGGCAACCTTGCTTGACATACTAGAACTGGATAATTCCCAGGGAGACAACAGAAAAAATACCTATGAAAACTATGTACAGTTTCTATTGTTCAGCCAAACATTCCATAGTTAAGGTGTAACAAATATAAATGCATATTTATTATCTCTAATATATTTCTTTGCCTGTATGATTTATTGCCTTGATATTAATTACTTGATTGAATCCTATTCTCCACCTCCTGTCTCCCATCCCCCAGTACCTCTACCACACTATTTTTGTATTTCTTTAGGTTTAGATCCCATCAAGTGATAGCCATGTGCATTTAATATGAACATTTGTGATTCCAGCTGCAGGACTCAGCATGAATGAACTACAAAACTGACTTTTAGAACTCCAAACAAGACGTCTAAAGCAATTTTAAAAAACTCCCACTTGCATTGCTTAGCAGATCTGAAGAGCTGTTTATTTTCTGAGGGGATTTGGAAGTTCTAATGTTTCCAGGATTCAGAATACAAATGGTTTTCATATAAACACGGAATTTCATTAGCGATTATTAGAACAATTGAAAGGCCTTGCAGTGCAGAAGTAATTGATCTGCTCTATTTGAATGAAGAATATTTGTGTACAGTTTAATAAAAAACATGTCTCATAAAGATTATGTCCTAGATATTGTGGGAATTCTGTTGACATAGACAATGTAGATTAATTGTAATAAACAGAAATTGCCACTAAAGCTGTCAGCTTATGCCATCAAATATTGTGCGAATAAATTTCATTTTCTAATCTTATGAAACAACAGAGAGTATAATAAATCATCTACCTAAGTCCTTTGAGATTTTTTGCGTAATTTACCAAAACAAATTGATTTTTGCAGTAAAGCAACTAATTTACATGGGGAGGAATGGCTTTCATAGCATGATGAATTTAATTTCTATTTCCCTGTTTTCCTGAATTCGCCCCAGCAATTCATCACTGCTAGAATTAAACCACCATATTTTAGTTGAGCAGGCACATAACATACACCTGGACGACAAAAAGCTGCCTTTCAAAAGCAAGATGTGAACTCTAGTGAAAATCATTGGAAAGGCCATACCATCTATCAAAAATATAAAAAATAAGCTGCCCCACAACAATACTAAACATTTGGAGAATTTCATCCATAGATTGGTTGTCAGCTTTTCGTTTCTGAAGTCTAATCTTTCTAATAATTTATAAGGATTTGTTCTATGATGAGATATTTTTTTATGAAAGAACAAGGCTGTAAAAGAGAGTTTGTAAAATGTGTAGGTTTAAATTAGAACTGAACAAGCTCTCTCTTCACGTTTTTAAAATCAGTCTTACATCCAAACACCCACAATAGATGCAATCTGGGAATAAATTACCTTTTGTCGTCAGTTCCAGATGGTGCAACTTAGACTGAAAGGTAAAATACCATCACTGGCAGCCCAAATGTGAAAGGAATGAATTTGTAGGTTTATGTTCATAGTTCAGCATAAGATAATCCAGTGGCTATGGGGAATCCCAAAGGAGTTTATCTAGAAATCAGTGCAAGAATGTATTTTCCATCCCTGTTCTCCTTGGTGACCACTGATATCAAGTAGGAGGCTCATTCCCTGGGGTTATGATAGGGCTGGGATTCAGTCAGCCTTGTTCAAAGATGCCATCCTTCCAACAGGGAAGAACTATTCAGAATTGTACCTTGCTCAGTCAAAAAAGTCTTAATATACTCACCTGCCTTCTCAGGTATCAAAATCAAATGAAAACTGTAAGAATCCAGAGTAGAAAGCACAGCAGCCAAAAATTCTTTCCCACACCTTGGGCAGCATCAGAACCAGTGTTCTCTAGCAAACACAGCCCCAGGAAACTAAACAATAAAGGAAGTTGACTTTTTTTGTCTGCTGAGCTGAAGACACTTGGTTATATTTTAAGGCATAGTAGCACTTGGGACTTGTGCCTGTGGATATTCCAGGAATATCTTACTGAAAAAGAACTTTAAAGGAGTAGAAACAGGGACCAGACTGGCTTCTTTTCAGCTTTTCAACTCCCTTCTTCCTTGGTTGGCCCTAGGATAGGAAGCACAACACTTCGTTATCATGATCCAGAACTGATTTTTCAGGCCACTCACCTTACTAGTTATAAATTCATACCCATGTTAAATTACAATGATGCAAAAATTGTTAGCTAGGTAATGACACAATGTGTTTGGAAGGAGAGTTGTCACTTGCTCTGTTTTGCTCACACAATATGGAAATTAATTTTACTGAAAGTAACTTGCTTCTCGGAGGGAAAAGGACACTGAAGATATTTATAGACGATTTGATTAGTTCCTTTCAGCAGCATCAAATAGGATGAGGCTGTAGCAGTCTGTATTCATTTAATACTGAACCTGTAACAAATTCATCATTTGCATATTCTTCTCAAAAGCACCAGATGCACATTCCTAAATAAAGTTATAAATGGCACTGACAAGACTTCATTCTTTTAATGAAAAAAGGGACAAGATATGGTACAGACTGTGCTTGTACTTCACTTTCCAGACTTTGTATGCTCAAAGCTCTATAAATGTTCTCAATTAGAGTAAGAAGAAGGGAAGTTGAATCCTCCTTTGAAAATGCATTTGTTTGCTTGTGGAGTCTATGTACATTCAACAACATTTGATTTACATATGTTATGTATAATTATTCCAAATATAAGTATTCTACGCAAAAGAAAATATTAAAGACAGCAGAGTACTCTAACCACCAGTTCTACCTCACCCTTGCAGGATCCACATCTGTGTACTGCATGCATTGCTTGAAATCTACTATTTAACTGGAAATTTTCCTTTGTATAGGTTGCAATAATGCCAACAGAGAGTTGGAGTTGCTCCCTTGGATTTTAGAAAC
The DNA here is from genome assembly GCA_035583135.1 of Lophotriccus pileatus. Lineage (NCBI taxonomy): Eukaryota > Metazoa > Chordata > Aves > Passeriformes > Tyrannidae > Lophotriccus > Lophotriccus pileatus. The sequence continues at coordinate 2,848,062 of JAWWES010000021.1, forward strand.
AGTCCAGGGGAAGTTCTCTGGACATGTGAATAGGTGGCAAACTTTTCTGTTCTTTGCTTATGGCAACAAAGCTGTGGAACTCCTAGATGCTTTTATAATACACCAAAAATTATTGTTAATTAGAGACATGGTATTAAGTTTCCTGAGAATATTTGCCGTATTTCCCAAATAACTCCTTCTGACTCCTCTCCTTCTTTCTATTTTAATTTCTTTGGTATTTCTCATGACCTGTTATGGATTTTATTTTGTCATGATCTGCTTTTTTGCCTTTGGGGTTTGCCTTTTTTTTTTTCATTCTGACTCTTAAGATCACATCCTGCTTCCTCTATGTAAGCTTTTAATATGCATAACGTTTCTGCTGCACTTTCATGCCTATCTCAAATATCATAAACTCTATCATACTAGGAGGCATGAACGTCCTCAGAGTGTTTTCACTGTACATTAAACTATTTCCTGTATTTTCTTAAAAAAAAAAAAAAGAAATCCAAAGTGAGAGGCAGACGGAAGAGACGGGAGCAAGGGCAGAGAAATTACTTTGTTGAAGAAGCTCAGCACAACATCAAGCACATTCTAGAGTGCAATCCTTTTAAAACCAGCCTTTTATGTCCTTGATTATGCAGGCTGCATCTTCCTTTTAATAATCTCCTCCCACAGTGATTTGGAACTACATGGTTTGTGGCATGGAACTGTCTGAGACTCAAGACACCCAAAAGTAGAAGTTCCTTACCAAGAAATCAAGCTGTTCTTTAATTAGAAAAGAACTCTCTAAACATCAGCCTAAATCCTCGAGCTTTAGAAAGAAGATAAAAAATTCAGCAAAATAGGGCCAAATGGCCATAAAACTATAAACTTTACATACAGTGTCTCATTTTGCCAATTCCATTAACTTATAACAAAGTCAGAGCAATACAACAACAGAGTTTTTTGGGATGTGGAGGTTTTGGTTGCTTGGTTGTTTTTTTAATTCATTTTTAGTTCACTGCAGGAAAGAAATTGGACCTGTGAAAATACATAATTTCCTCCTCTCTGTGTAATTGTTCACACCCCATCATGATCTACTAAGCACACATGACCAATAAAGACTGTTTCCATCACACACAAGAACATTAACATTACCTTAAATCTGTTTGTTTCATAGAAAAATGCTGAAAACTGAAGTAAAATTGTCTAAATCATGAACTGTTAACTTTAATAGTCATGTTCCTTGCTACCTCTTGAATGCCTGCTAAATGGGAGCATTATTGCTACAGCTTTCATCATCAGCTCCTGCAGTAATCCTTCTGTTTAATGATCCTGATTTAAAAATCATTACAATTAACAACTCCTGATATTTTACTTTCAGCATTTTGGCATTCAGAACTGCTTAAATGAAACAGTTCAATCTTCTAAGTGACAATAATAGTTCTCATTATACCAACCTGCAGGACTTCCATTCCACTACTTTTTAATATATTATAGTCTACTCTGCTATTATCATTAGCATTGTATTAAAAATGCACTTAATCTTTGCCAGAAAGCTCATCAAATATTGAATTTATTTGGTTGGAAATGTAACTTTCTTCCTGGGAATTACTCTCCCTCTTCCCATGTTGGACATATGCTACAGCCTAGCCTAAAGTTAAGGGTCTGACTGGATCATGCTGTTGTTGTAAGTGTACACAGCAGAGTATTAGACCTGCCAATTGTTAGACTAATTCATGGGTGCTACTGTCTTTATGGTAGCTCTGGGCAGCCTTTCTTTAAGGAATGCTGATAGCACAGTAACATTTAAAAGTCTCAGCCTAAGAGATTCCTAAGTTTCTAAGAAGTGATTAATTTTTACTTTTTTTTCATTACATATTGATACAAAAGGTGAGGGCACTATTACTGATAAGAGATTGAAAGCTACCAACAGGACAGAAGGGGGAAGTAGATATTTCTGCTTATGTTTTCATTAACAGTATCAGCAGCTTCTAGGAAAAGAACTGTCAAAATAATAACAATATGGGAAAATATTCAGAATATTCATTCAAATGAATGTCATAGAATCACAGAATGGTTTGGGTTGGAAGGCACCTTAAAGCCCATATTATTCCACTCTCCTGCCATGGGCAGGGGCACCTTCCACCAGCCCAGGTTGCTCCAAGCCCCGTCCAACCTGGCCTTGGACACTTCCAGGGATGGGGCAGCCACAGCTTCTCTGGGCAACCTGGGCCAGGGCCTCCCCACTCTCACAGGGAGGAATTCCTTCCTAATATTCAATCTAACCCTAATCTCTGTCAGTTTGAAGCCACCTTTCCTTCCCACCATCTGGGAGCAGCTTGGCCAAAAAGTAACACAGAGCTGTGCACAACAGAAAACAGATTTGCACTCAAGAGACCTCATAAATGTAGCAAGATATACAGTCCCTCTGCTTTAATACAGAGTAGGAAACATAAAGCAAGCTGTTAAAGCTTTGCAATTTCCAGTCTGTGTCTCAAGAATCAGACAGGATCCAGAGAGAAAAAAAATAAGAAACAGGATTTGGGATGTTTTGGCTTAAAAGACCAACAAAGTAACAGGAGGAAAATCAAGGCTAAACCTTAGGATAAAAAAAAAAATCACATAAACATAATCCTTTAACAAAGTTGTCAGTGTTGTAAAAGGAACCATGATACAGTAATTGTGAAAATACAGGTTCTTGGCTGTTGAATTTTGTACTGTGTGTTTGTTTCTATTTATTTGTGGAAGCCTAATTCAGTGAGCATTTCAATAGCTCATTTCTTGGGGTAAATTAAAAACATAACATTCAAAAGAGCAATGTTGCAGAAAGGGGTGATAATCAAAGAACCTTCAGTAAATACAAGAGTGATGCACAACAAAATGTTGTCTGTTAAAGAATCCCAGTACAGAACTATCTGACAAGGAAGCTCAGAGTTTTTAAAGCTCATCAAACTCAATAGTCAAGCAAAAGTTCTATTATTAGAAAAAAAAAATAGCAAGAAGTTGAGTAAAGTATTGTCCTTGAAAGGTGTCAAAGGATCAGCACTTCCCTGCTTTTATGATTTTATAGTAAAAAAGGGAGAGAAAAAAGTCTAGGTCTAGCCACTAGGAAACATTCTCTTTCCTGGGTAATTGCATCATCTATTTGGCCATGCAGCAATTCACTTGAATTTGAGACATGAAGTAACTATGTCACAGGAAATAAATTATGGGAATGTTATGAAAACTTGGAGCTACACAGGTCCAAACAGACATAGTTTCATTTATTCCTTTCTACCTCTTGCTGATTAATAGTTGTGGAACAAAAATAACTGAGAGTACTAAGGAACAGGACTCTTGTGTGATATAGAGGAAAAGAAAGAGCATCATGCAGAAGCTGAAAATTAAAAGGAGGGGGAAAGATGTAGGAAAAAAGAATTAGCAGTTTTGACTTTTTCTTTTAATTGGAAAGTATTTGACTCAAACCTTGGTAAGACAACTTTCCAACCATGCGAATAGGACAAATAATAGTAGAGACACAGAATGAGTTTTTTCCCCCAAAATGATGAAATTCCCTTTTGTAAGACAGCACTGCCATCCAGTGACCAAACACCGGAACTGCAGGAAACTTTTGGAGCCAACGCTGCCACCTACCAACAGAACGGGAGAACTGCACCCCAGCAAACAAAGCGCACCATCACCACCCCGCGAACAGAACCGACAACTGCAACGGAAACATCAATGAAAATCTCGCCACCTTGTGGACAACCAGAGAACTACACCGAAAATGACAGATCCCTAATTACAAAACAATTTCTGAGAAATTAATTACCTAAAGAACTACCCAACCAATAAAGTAATTAACCAATTAAGTATTTAACCAATTAAGAAATTAACTGATTAACCAATTAACTAACGAACTAAATAGCTAAGTAACCGACGAATTAACCAATTAAAGCAAGGAAGCAACCAAGTAATTACCTAATTAATTACCTAATGACTGCTCTACATGGCAGAAACTAATCAATTGCAGAAGATCCACATTCCATTCCACTCTGCAATGCTAATAACCCATTAATTAGCAATTAACTAGCTAATCAATTTTTTCACCTGTCTACAACAAATCCCACCTGTGCACAGATACACTAGAAAATTACAATTGTGTACCCAAATTAGTCATTAAATAATGACATTTTCCAATAATGGTTTTTCACTAATCAATTAAATGACCAATGAATTTTTTTCCACTAATGAAGGAATTAACCTTGAAAATTAAGAAATAAAGTAATTAATAAATTAGCCAAGTAGCTAATTAACCAATTAAACAATTAACTAATGAATCAATTAATTTAGTAACCATTTATCTAATAAACCAATTAACTACTTACTAAGTTATCCAATTAATTAATTAAGCAATTAGGTAATTAACTAATTAACCTAATTAATTAATTAAGCAATTAACTAACCACCTAATTAACCAATTAGTATATTAACTGGTTAAACAATTAATCAGTTAACCAAGTAAGTAATTAATTAAATTATTTAACATTTAAGTAAATAAATAATTAACCAAATAACTAATTAGGTCATTAACTATTTAACCAACTAATAACCTTTTCAAGCAAAGAAGCAACTAAGTAATTACCTAATTAAAAACATAATAGATTTAAGGGTTACTGTTAGGGTTAAGGTTTAAGGTTAGGGTTTAAGGTTAGGGTTAGGGAGTTAGGATTAGGCATTTAGGTTCAGGGTTAGGTTCAGGGTTAGGTTCAGGGTTAGGTTCAGGGTTAGGTTCAGGGTTAGGTTCAGGGTTAGG
>JAWWES010000021.1:2855346-2866409 GCA_035583135.1 Lophotriccus pileatus
GTTTACTTCTAAAAAATTCATTAAGCTCAAGAACCATTGTGTTTTCCATGCGGTAAGCATTTTGTAAACCTGGCTCTGAGGTAATTCCTTAGAATCTACTTAAATTCCTTAATTTCTAATCAGCCTGTTTGTTATGTGAAGTACATGTGTATACATTTACACATACAGTCTCCCATGTAAAAAACAATGCAGTTTATATACAATGCAAATAATGTGCTATTTACAAATAATGTGCTAAATCATAACCCAAAGCTCTATTTATAAGCTCTTGTACGTGCTGTGGCTGTTCCCCCCGAGGTTCCAGCAGAATACCTGAATATTTGGTTTATGGCCAGTGTTCAGGGTTCACTGAAACTTGAACAAACTTCATTCACCTTTAGCTGTTCTACATAATTGTTATAGGAAAAAAATATATAGACTAGTCCATATAGAAAATGTTGTAGTTCTTCAGTGAAAAAAGCATAATTAGTAGGTCACTTATTGCTTAGCCACACAGCTGTACATGTGTCTGAACTGTTGTTCCAGAAGACTGATGTTATCAAATCCTATATTTCTCTTTGGCATTCTCTTTCAGAATACAGATATGCTAAAGAAAAAGAAAAAGAAAAGGGACAGCTTTAGTCTTTACCTTCAAAGGAAATTCCAGAATAATTTTCAGTCACATTACTAGAATTGTAAGGAAAGTACACCAGAGCTATTATTGTTGCAACTCTACTTGCAGTGAAGTTGTGATGTTGATGTTCTTTTCAAGCTCAACTGTTAATATATAGATTTGTATATTTTGTAGAAGTCAGGTTTCTTCAATTCTTGTATCCTCCTTCAGACTGCTGTGTAATAGCACAGATTGTTTCTGTCTTTAACAGAACTCCTTTGTCTTACTAATAAGTCTTTCAAGTGAAAAACTTTTCCACTTAACTAGATTTAAGAAAGTACTTCTGAAAACAAATAGGGAAAAAAAGATCAGTTCTTTTTATCAGTTAATGCTCACTCAGAGAAGCCCAAGGAGGCTGTAATGGAACAAGGGAAGATAGATCTTGATGGACCTTACACAGTGTAGGGAAAAGCTTCACTTACAGTCCACATGCAGCTGTCTTAAAACTTGGCTAGAAAACATAGCATTTCACTGAGACAATCAAATTAATGTCAAATTACAACTTATTTTCTTTTCAGATGTGGTCAGTAGACTGTGTGCTGCTCACCATTCTGGGGGATTCAAAATGTGGTACAGCACAGCTAGGCCACAGGACTTGTGGAGTAGAGTCATTAAAAGGAAAGGCATGAACAAATTCATATGCATTTACATTGAATTACCAGCTTGGCACCTTAAAATTGGTTTGCCCTTTTAACAGAAGTTTCTAGTCAGATTTGAAGGTTTTATAATTGTTGAGAAGCTCTGAGAAGAAGTGAGCAGTCTTGCTGGTTACCTGTGGTAGCTTTCATACCTAACAGTGGAGGCACATGCATATACTTACATTTAGATCTCTGAAGTATTCATTATAGTCAAGGGCATATCCAACCACAAACTTATCTGGAATTTCAAAGCCTATATCTGCAAGAAAATACAATTCTTTTTATACTCGGGTGGTGTAAATAGTTTTTAAGTACACAGTTCGTATTCAACACAGCTTGAGCTAAGAGCAATTGCTAACAAATGTATTGTCATGCTGTCGGGGTATTGAGCACACTTCCTTAAGAATCAGCTGTAAACTGATGACAGAGGTTAGAATATAAACCATTCCCATCAGTTAGTAATACAATTAAAGTGCTAAGAGAATACATTTTATGAACAAACTAATTGTTTAAAACCTAGTTATGAAGTAGTTCTGAAAAAGGAGACAAGGAGTGAGATTTTATTTGTGTGAAAATAGATGCACTGCACCTCAATAGGACTTTTCAGTTTGAAAACAAGGCAAGTTTCATACAGAGTCAAAACAATTGCCCTCTGGGGTCAAAGTCAAACATTACACAGATTAGGTTGGATTCTGTTTCTGGTATCTAAATAGCTAAATTTATATTTAATTATTTTACTTATTGATTTTTAAAATTAATTTACTTATCAAATAGCTAATCCTGTGCTCAGGTTATCCAGGGGGACACAAAGAAGGCGGTCGTGAGGTCTCAGGGTGGGGTAACTGTTCATCAGTTCACTGGGTTTCATATATTTTCTACCTGTTTCTCTTGGCCTTCCTGAAATTTATATGCCAGTTATCAAAGAAATCACAAGAAGTGAAATTATAGGACTGTATTTTGGGTAACCAGAAAAACACAGTACTTACAGTCTGGCCTGTAACCTGGGCTTCGACATGTCCTTTTAACAAGCAGGCTGTAAGGCAGAAACAGAAGGTAGACGCTGTAGAGTTCACTTCTCCCACCCCTCCCCTTAGGCTTCTACAATCATGCACAGTTAAATTAAAACAGGGAGATTACAGAAAAATGTACTTTTCAGCTCTATAATGGAGGGAGAAGCAAAGGTTCTCATCTAGGTTTGTTCTGGAGGTCCAAATGACTCAGGTCCCTTCAAGTTTGTTATCCTCCCAGATCATTATCCTTCTGCGTATCAGTGCCTCAGCAAACCAGAACAGCACAGAGAGGGAAGCACATTCAAGTGGAAGGTAAAGGTTTTAGTGGGGAGAAAGGAGAAGGGGACAAGCTGTGCAGTGTCACTCCAGTTTCTTCCACAAAGTCATATCTGTTCTTGGTTTTCCTGTGCCCTTTGGAAGAAACTGAGAACCTCCAGGACCGTCAGTAGAAGGAGAATAACCGGCACATAAAACAAGAAGTATGGTGATTGCTTATAGACACAGGAATATTCCCCAAAAATTCACTTCAGAGATCTACTAAAAACTGGTGTAGAATGCTACTTAAAGTATTATCTTGCAAGATCCTGGAAACTTGTATTACTGACAATTTTAAGATGTTGTCATTCTAGTATTGAGGCAACTGATGTGGTTATAGAAAATGGATGGAAAGAGAATAATTTACTACAAACAGAAGGAAGTAAGCAACAGGGAATTCATCAGATTTTATGGACTACAGAGAAAGAGCCAGAAAACCTTTTTAAAAATTTTAACAATGAGGGTGGTAGTGCATGGGTAAGTTTCCCAATTTAATAAACGCCTAGTTTTTCAGCAGCTGGATAAGGATTGCATCCTTCATTTACTACTTCTTCCCCCAAATTTCAAACCAAACACCCACCAGAATGCATTGACTGTTCACCCAAATGATTTTGCTCTGTCAATACAATAATAATACATTAGTTAGTGGCCATATTATTATACCTTACAACTTTTACCATCCTTGGTTTCTTGTCTTTTATTTTTGAAAGTAGTGCTTTCATTGTTCTACCAGTCTCAATAATGTCCTGAAAGAGATTAAAAAAATAAATTGTCCTTTGAGTCTGAAAGGAAAACCAGACTGTCAGTGGATTAATTTAGAGCATAGAACTGTGGTAGCCCAGTGACATTGTTTTATATGCAATATGTATTAAATTGCAGAAAGGGGAGAAAAACATCCATGTCATTCCCCACCCCCTCCAACCTTTACCTACCTCTACTACTAACACATTCTGTGAGAGATCATGTAGGGAGAGAAAAGAGAGAAAAGAAAATATTTACATGGCAATGTTCAGTAAATTATACATCCAGGAAAAGCATGCTACAAACTTTCGTTATTAGGAAGTTGCAGTTGATTTTCAAAGGAGCTTGTTGCTTAACTACTGACATTAGTGCTTTCTGAAGAGTCTTTCTGTAAGTATTTATGGAAGCTTAAAACATGGTGAGTCAAGTTGTATCTATAATTCTACGTATAGCGCTAGTATTCTAGAGCCATCCTGATGAGTCAGTTTAGTATTGTTCATTTCTGGGGGCTGTGGGATAAATTGTGGATCCACTGAGATCAGTGGGAATTACTCACTGTTTCAAAGCCCAGCATTTTAAATTAGTGTCAAATGGCTGTAAGTATGCAGTACTAAAATCTTAATAAAGATGGACTTCCTGGAAGATAAACAAGAACAGTTCTTTCCATTTAAAAGGTGAAAATGCTAGTTCATACCTTCCCATTTAGTGTAGACAGTTCCTCGCCAACAAAACTGATTTTTCCTCTGGGTGAATCATTCTAGAAAAAGAAGAGAGGGGAGTCACATAAAGCATGCTAAAGAGTGTTATCCTGTATGTATGTATGAACGATGTGCTGCTCTTGCTTTCTGCAAGAGAAGGATGTTGGAGCCTTGCCCTGGCTTTGTCATGTTGATTCATTCTGCTGTATGTTTGCTGAAGTGAATGTATAATATCTGTCTGTTCACTGGGGCAGATCAGTAAATCAGTTCCTTTTCAGTGTGTAATCAGTTGAATTGCTTTGAATAGGATATATGCATAAACTCAATTTTTGTGGAGTTTTCATGTAAACTACCAGTATTTAGAATCTATGCGGAGAGTCTATTTTCCAAAGAAAAGAAAATTGCTTACACAGTAGCTTTTTATTCTAACAAAATCCACAGTAACAGGCACAGATTTGTCACCATTTTGATTTAGTGCTTTTATATGGTCCAGCAAATCAGCAAAGAATTTATAGCCTCCTTTAAGGACACAGAGTGCAACAATGTGATGACTTCCCATGTCTTGCATGATATCTCTAGCCAAGCGTTCTGTCCTGGGAGATAAAAAAAAGAAAACACATTCTGTCAAGTGTTTTGTATATCATACTTTTTTGTCCATGTATTAAGCAGTGTCCAAGTTAAAATTCTGATCTTGCTGTTAGGTTTTTATAACAATCAAGTTGTGACCACAGGAAGAAATAGGGAAGTTATGTACTTGCAGTGCACAGGATGATGCCTAATCCACTTGACATTGTTGGTTTCATCCATAAATCTAAACATTGCAGGATAGACAGGTTTGGAGATATTTGATGTACTATGGAAACTTAACTGGTGTTGTAGAGGAATCTTTTCCATAACCCCCCCTGTATTGAACTCTAGAACAGAAGTGTTAGAGCTGCAGAGTTTCCATGTTTCTCATGGGTTGCACAGGGAAATTATCATTGACTTCTCTTTGCTCTTTCCCCTCATACCTGTCCAGGATGAGTCCATGAGGAATGAAGACTCTTTCTAAATCTTCTTCATAATGCTTAGGAATGCAAAATAGATTTTTGTTGTAGCCACTTTGTTCATCTCTTATCTGCAAGTGAAAGGTAAATAACTCTAAGAGTAGCAACAGTCATACAGGAAAAAGCTTTCCAGTCTGATAATGCAAAGAAAGAATTCCCCCTACCCAATAATGTGTCAAAATAGAAATATTTCTGAGAGTTTTTGATCTTTCTGATAGAACAATCCACAGGCTGATAATTTAGGAGCTAGTGTGCATGTCTCAATTGTGACTGGATAGACAACTACTTTGCCCCAGTCACTGTAAGAGAAATTCTTTACCGTCATCAACCCGTTAAAAAAATCCCAGCCCAAACAGTAACAACTCCTGTATTCCATTTTCCCTTCTGCAGAGCACAGTAGCTTGATCATGTGGTAGACAAGCAAAATTTAAACTTTAAGGCAAGTAGATTGGGATTACAGGCCAGCAGGTTACTTTGGGGTGAGGCACTGTCGTTTTCCATTGTGTAAAAGAGAAAACTTTAAGAGTGAATTCACAGCTGAACTTTTGACATACCAACCACCAGCTGTCTCAAAGGACAGGGCTCACCCCAAAGGAGAGGGTTTGAGATGGCAGTGGGGAAGAGGAGAAGCTGCAGAGGGTGCCATAGGTGGGAAGCAGAGACCTGCTGAGCTCAGCTCAGCTCATTGTGCTGTTTGCCCTGCGAGCAGAGCTCCTCAGCATGGCTGGGGTCAGGCCATGGCTGCTTCTCACCGAGAAGGGCTTTAACCCTTTTGACACCAAGATTTAGAATTACACTTCTTTATTCAACACGCTCATTCAACATGCTCATTCCACCAGGCTGGTTTACCCAGAGGTGTCCTCCTAAAGGCTACACATTCTCCATTTTGGGCTTCTCTTCTGGCCCCAAACAGATCTTTCTTTGCATTCAAGACTTTAGTGGATGCTTTGTTCATTTATAAAGTGGTGATACAAAAGCAGACAAGAAAAAAATATATAATGAGGTAGAAGGAGTTGTGAATAAGAGGGCTAATATGTGAGTATTAGAAATAAGTTCAGAAAAAAATTAAATTAGTGAGATTTTGTCACATCTAATATTGCCCTGCTATTGTTAGCAGAACTGACTGAAAGAAAAATTCAAAGCTAGCTCAAAGCTTCACTGGTGCAAAATAGGTTATGTACAGACCAGTCACATTCCACAGAACTTGGTACAGTACTTTGCTAATAGCACAGAGCTGTGGACTAGGCAGGAATAGCATAAAGTATTGATAACAACAACTTAACACCTGCAAGCTCTTTAGAGAGATGAATTGTTTTTAATTCTCCTTTTTTTTTTTGGCATAGCAGAGATGAGTGCTTAGAAAGAAAAGAAAAATGGACTGTAGGAAACAGTAGGAGGTTATTACTTGCAAAACTCACAGCAGCCAAAAATGAGATAAGCAATTACTGCCATTTATTTTAAGTTGGCCATGAATAGCTTACTGCATTTAAAGATAAAGCTCGAGACAGGTGTTAAAGATTTCAGAGAACAGATTATTGTGTTACAAGGCAATGCATAAAGAATCTCACTCTAGCTGGACTAACTGTATTCTGCAAATACTCAGAATTGATAGGCCCTAATGTCCAAGATACACATGCAGAATAACCTCACAGCTGAGCCCTGGTTGAGTGGCAGCAGTACTGTTTTGCCTGGTTTAGCCACTATTTTTTTCATGGCTAAAGTCAGCAAAGTGAAAGCTTAGGTGAAGGACTGTTTTTAAATTAGGTTTATTAGTGCCTTACTGATCTTGGGAGTGACTCTGGCAGTGACCCTGGTATGACTGTGGGTCAGGCTAGACAATGACATCCACAGCAGCTTCTCTCAGTGCAGTGCAGTACAGAGCTGCTCATTGTTTGAGTGCTGTATTAGCCCAGCTGGACAGCTTAAAAAGGGGGAATTTCTGCCTGTGTGAGGTTGCCAATAGTGAATACACAGGCAGGATATGGGGTTCTGTCAACGAGAGTCAGTGACAATGGGAATTCATTAGAAGCATTGGTACAATAATAACAATGTTTATTTGAGACGACTGGAACACATAAGCATGATTTTCATTTGGAGTTCCAAAAAAGCACCTTTAAGGATAATCACTGACATGATGAACAGTTTTAAAAGTTCTGTTTGTTTTACTTGCTGGATTTTGTTTTGTTCTATTTTTTTTCCAATATCCCCATCTCTCTTGCATTTTGCATAACTGCAGCTTAAATGCAATGACAATGCTCCCTGTGACTGGAGCAGTTTCTTTTTCCCAGCCATGATACTGACTGCAGTGTTTAATGGACTTGAGCTTTACCATGTGCTTTGCATTTATAAATTGGGCTTTCATCTGCATAGCAATTTAAAGGTCAGCCTCCTTGACAGTAAGTTCAGCTTCTTGCTGCACTTCATGGGAGGCATCACAACTGGCTCAGCTCAAGTGAGAGATGAGCTTTGTCCGTGTTAATGTACCTATGAAATAAAGCTAATCTTAAGGCTTACAGATGTGCATAGCCATTACTGCTTAGAGCTCTTCCAGCAGTGCACTTTTGTACCTTTTATTTGGTTAACAACTGTGCTCCTTGAGGGTATTCTGTGCAAACAACACCTGTTACGTTAACACTTTGTTTGCTGCTATGTGTGAAGCCTTTTTTAAGGTCTGATGAAAGGTTCAAGAACAGAACCTCAAGGATTGCATCACTTTGAGCACCACATCACCATAGCAACCTGCTGCATTCACCCGACAGGCTCATAAAACCACTTATATTGTGGCACATGCTAAATAATACAGCAGCAGCCCATAATAATAAAGCAGTCTGCTAAACTATCATACGAAGTAATTAAATTTTTTAATCATGGGTTTATAACTTGAGGAATTAGTTGTTTAATTTATGTTCAATTACTGTGGGTTTCTGAGCTTAAGGGGGGAAACCCAATAAAATGAACTACAGCAATTCTGTACAGTAAAGAGATTTTTAAGTATTGTTTCATCAGCACAGAATGAAAGAGTATGAATACAGGTATATTAAAGTTAAACAAACAATGTCACAAGTTTGTAAAAAAACTGAGTCTATTAAGATGCTTCTGTTCTGAAAACCAGTTTTTCTCCTGTAAGAACCGAGGCCTTTCCTGACTTACTATTTCTAATGTTCTACTATTTTTGCTGAAGCTGACCTCCTTTCCCCCACCCAAAGCTCCCTTCAAGCAAAACACCAAACATGAGGGCATTATTCTTTCTTACCTGCAGTCCACGAGCCATAATCTTGCTTTGAACTCTGCTCTTGCAGAATGAGTTGGTGTTCTTACTGCAGTTTGGCTTGCTCTGTTTTCATCTTGCAGTCAGATCAAGACCTGCTTCTAAAAGGTCAAAATTGCCATCTTTCCTGCCTGAAGCATTACTTCCTTCTATTAATGCACTGACATCACAATCCCAGCTTCTTACCTAATCTGATTAGCCAGAAATAAAATAGGTTTGAGCCCTGCTGGAACCAATCAGAGTAAAGGTATGGGGAACGAGGGAGATGCAAAATGAAGCTCATGAATCAGATGAGTGGGAAGGACTGGGTAGGGTAGTTGGTTTTTAATTGAAAATGCACATCAGATACTTGGCTGATGGTGGTAGGAGGTGGTAATTTAGCGGTCTATATGTAGAAAGTAAGTTTGTATACCAGTTTTTTACACAGTATTTGAACATCCATTGTTGTGGCAAAGTCCAACAGTCTTTTTAAAATTCTTGTCCTAACTTGCTGTCAGAAAATGTCAGTCAGAGATAAAGCAGAATAAACAAAGCCATAATTTTAAAAAGGACTTGAAGCAGAGCTCTGCAGCTATTGAGACACAGTGAACCCTGCCTGACATTCTTCCAGATCATCCTTTCATAAAACGAGGGGGTGATAGTTCCAGTAATATGCTTCACATCATTTAAAATCAAATGGCACTGACATTCACTGTAATCTGATTAGTTTACCAAACTGCACTATTATCTGGGATTAACATGAAAGTCTTAAATTTCTAAAAATTAATCCTACTAACAAAATGAGCTAAAGCCAGCTTGTATATAGCATGTTATAGAATGTTCTTACCAGATTGGGTACATTTTATTAATTCAACTATTTTAGTGTTGTCTTGGGGAGGGAGCACAGTAATTAATTAAAGTGTGTTTTTCTCGTTTCTTTGTAGTCTTACAGTTGCTCTTCAGATTGTGGCTGGTAATACTTGAGATAATTCAGAAATGCTGTTTCAGTGGATTAATGGGCATATACAAAACTTGCAGTGATACGTTAAATAACAGTATTATTTGGGAACTGTTGATGCCTTGAGGGTACCTGACCCCTGTCTGATGTAGTTGGCAGTACCTTCCTTCTATGAATTCCCTATCATCTTTCCAACCTTACATATGTGAGCTTCATATCCTGAGAAAAGCCTTGCTTTTCTAATTTTGAGTGTCAGGCACTCCCTTCTAGCTGACACATAGAGATTTCACAATTGTTGGTTGATTCTCATGTAGTTTTCCCCATTTAAACAGAATTTAGCCTAGTTTGGCTAAAATCAACAGTGTGGCTGAGACTACTTGTTTGAAAGTTCTTTCTAATTAAGGCACTAATTATTGGCACTGTTCTCTGCTTACCATTTCTAGCAGTCTAACTGAGCATAGTCACTGAAATTACAATGAAGAAATAAGTATTGTTTGCATATCTGATATGATCTGTATCTCCCAGCTGAGCTGTGCCCTGTTTTAAAAAGCTCTGTTCTTCTCTATGTTATATAATTTTTTGGGTGCTTAATCTTCGTATAGGGAAAACTTGGTGATAGATCCCCCCTGCTCAGCAGCCTGTTCTCTGAACAGGCCACTTGAAAATATTCTCATGTGTAATATATTTGTTTTGTCTCTGGATATTAGAAGACCAGCTCTGTTATATACATTTTATAGACCCCAGAAGTCTTTACTGGAGGTGAGTTTGATTCCACATTACTCACATTTTTGTAAATTGTACACTAGACCTTGCCACTAGACCTTTGTGTCTCTTTTAGGCATTGTGCAGTTAGATCTGATTTGAACTAGGCCTGGTCCTGAAGTTCTGTTTAATTCTGTTTCAGAAAAGGATTGCAGAAAATCCCTCTCACCGACTTATTTTTGTGTTTTGGCTGTGTCTCAGTTTGAGTGAGACACAAGTGTTTTGCTGAGAATAAACCACGGGGAAGACCCAAAAGCTCCTCCCGCTAAGCAATTACAAATCCGAAATTAATGGACTCCGATCTAGGAATAGTGTGGGAAAGGAGACCAAAATTATATCCAGGTAGGAATAACAACCCTTTTATTAGAAAGGTATATAAGTATTGGCAAAAAAACAACAAGAGAGCACTAGTAAAACACCGGATAATAATCCTCCACTTAGAACAACCTCCCGGTAGGACAAAAAAACGAACAAACACAACAGTGAAAAGAAATCAATTCAGTCTGTACCCTTTTGGGGCAATTATAACCACAGTCAGCAGGGGGCGATGTTGGATCACTGGGGATGTAGCGCATGCAGTTGTTTGAGTCAGCCAGCAGGGGGCGCCGATGGGTCACGGCAGTCAGCACGTGTTGATCTCCGCACGCTGAGGCAAGCTGGACAATGGAGTCCTTCCCGGAGGGAGGGAGGGAAGAGGGGGAAGGGAAAAAATGCAGCTCCCAGCACTGAAGCAACTCACTCTTTCCTGCTGATCCCAGATGTGCAGCGATGTCTCTCTGTCCCCCCCTCCAAAGGAGATCCAAACGAGAACAGCTCCAAACGCCGCCGCCTGTCCAGAGAAAAAGCAGCAGCCCAATCGCCCGGCAAAGCCCCCAACCACACTCCACGAGCACTCCGCTGAGAGTGAAATTGTCCCCGCCACCACACAGGACACACCCCCATTGCCCCAAAGCACCTCCCAGCCCTTTCTCCTGCTTTTCTAAGAGACAAAACCAG
>JAWWES010000021.1:2866509-2893980 GCA_035583135.1 Lophotriccus pileatus
AAATGCCTCTCTGAGCCATGTCATGCACTAGAGCACCAAAAATTACTGATGACTTAGAGGAGGAAGGCACAGACTACTCTCAATTCCTGGAGTCATAGAATCCTTGGAAGTGTCCAAGGTCAGGCTGGATGAGGCTTGGAGCAACGTGGGAGAGGGGAAGATGTCCCTGCCCATGGCAGGAGGTGGAACAAGATGAGCTTTAAAGGTCCCTTCCAATCCCAGAAAATCCATGATTCATTCTATGAAATTTCTTCTGAGCACTCCAATGAGGGAAGACAATGGTCTGGGAATAAAATGTGTGGTCCTGTTACTAAAGGACTCTGCAGGGCCAGCCTTTATTCAGATATTCACTTAGTGAACACCAAAATGTAGATTTTGGAATTTTTTATGCTGCACTGATAGTGCCCAAGACATAAATGACTCATTGAGAAGTAAGAAAGTCACATTTGAAATAACTTTCCTATATGTTCACCATGTCTAAAAGTTGATTTGCCTTTTAAAATCTCACGCACACAGTCATCAGATTCACATTTTATTTGTGTTAATTCCTATCTGCACCTGCTTTTCCTGCTAAGATTTTAAAGTGAAATGGAAAAGCTGAATAATTACTCACAATCCTAAACTTAGCCAAAACGATTAAGAATCTTTATTCCACAATCACAATATGGAAGTAAAAATAAAATAATTCATGGCACAGAAATCCATACTCTGCAACACCTGAGTTCAGTTCAGTGAAAAATCAGCATCTCCCCAAACTACCTCCTGTTTTTTTTTCATTCCTGGTCTATTGGAAGGTGTCCCTGCCCATTACAGGGGTTTGGAACAAGATGGTCTTTAGGGATTTCATTTATTCTATAGAAGTTACTTATTGCTGAAAACCTTGAAAAGGACAAAAAATTTAAATGCTTAGAAATGTGTAGGGGAGTAGCCCTGTTTCCTTAATTTTATACCTCTTTCTGATGCTCTTCCAGTGCAAAGTGACTTCGGAATCAGTGCTGGCAGGGGAAAGGCCCCGCCAAAGTATTTGTTTTGCAGAAGCAGCAGCACACACGTGGAAAAGATTTAAAAATGGATGTGCTATATAAAAACTGTAGGGGTGCCCTGGGTGTCGCTGAGGGGCCTGTGAGACTCACTGAGGGGGAATCAGGTGCGCAGAGAGTTCCTGAGGAGCTCTGAGGAGCCACACGAGGCCGGGCGGGACGGGGCGGGGCTGTTCGGCTTTTCCCGCCCTTCGGGACAGGGCGCTTCCCGCCGCTCCCTCAGCCCAGGTGTGCTGGTCCGCGCCTGAGGGGCTCCATAAAGGCTCTGGAGTCGCCTCCCGCCGAGCTCATTTGGGGTACTACGCAGGCGTGCGGGTGCCGGTGCAGCACAGCACAGCACGTTGTTTCGGTGAAGTTACTGAGGGAAAAGCTCAGCTAGGTAAGAGAGGGTAGAGAGCTTCATAGAAATTAAACTGAGGGAACTTCGGAGGGAGAACCAGGCGATGTTCTGAGGGAAAATCTGAGGTAAAGCAGGGACAGGAAGAAGACCTTGGAGGGGAAAGCCTGAGTAGGGGACATTTTGGGGGTGAAATATGAGGTGTCTTGAGTGTCGCTGAGGGGCTTTGCGAATCCCCGAGGGAGAAAGGGGCATCCCGCATGTCGCTAAGGGGGAGAAGGCTGCCCTGAGGGGTAAGCGGGTGTCTCGTGTGTCCCTGAGGGGCTGTGAGGGACACGGAGGGAAAAGGGCTGCCCTGCAGGGTCCCTGCGGTCTCTGAGGGCACGCTCGGACGAGCCGGGGCGGTGGCGCCATGCTGTGCCTCAGGGCGGGAAGGCGCTTCCCGCCGCTCCCCTCAGCGCCCTCAGCCGCGCTGCCCCTGCCCCGCCCCGGTCCGGGAGGCCGAAGGCACTTTGAAAAGCTCCAACAAAAGGTTTTGGGGTCGCCCCGGGGCAGATAGGCTGTTACAGAGGCAGGGAGTGTTAAGCAGCGGCGTCAGAGGGTCAGCAAGGTCTTTGATGGAGCTACTGTGGGAAAAGCTTCTTGAACGCCTTCAGGCTTGGTGAGGTAACTCAGAAGGGACAGTGTTTCATGCATGTAAAGCTGAGGGCACTTCGAAAGGACATACAGAGCAGGGTTTGAGGGGAAATCTGAGGGGACAAAATTAACATCTTGGAGTATGGGGTTGATCATGTTTGAGGACAAAAGCTTAGGGAACACATTGGCAGCATTTTAGTAGCAGGGACCTCTGAGTTTGCAAGATGATGAAAGTATCACAAAAATCAAGATTTTAGCAGAATGAACAGTTTGGATTGGTGTAGTTGCAGGACCTGGAAGTGTAGGCAGAGTGAAATAAAAGGTTTCTTGAGAAGGTAAATCACCAACACTGGGAATGACTCTATAAATTAAAAATACTATTTTCAAGTCTTTGGAGTCGTGAAGCCAAAGTTTAACAGAGAACCATGGACATAACTTTCTTGTAAGAAGGTAAAAAGGAGATAAGTACTTCACGTTGAGTTCAGCAACAGGATTTACAGCAGTGAATTGCCTAGAAGGCTGGAAAGGAAGAAAACAAAGGAAAAGAGAATGGAAAAAATAAAAATTAAAATGGATGTGGGTTAAAGAGGGAATACATAATCAAAACAAGCAATCCTTCTACAGGAGCAGAGGTTGGGAGTCAGAACAAAGGTGTAATTGTGTCCTCCTTGCTTGGCAGAAAGCATCAGAGAACAGAACAGAAGCATCGAGTGGGATGGCCGTCCTGACTGGGAAGACACTGAGGTGAGAGAAGCTCAAATTACAGGGTTGGGTGGAGATGTGGGTCCTGCAAATGGACAGGTTACACCTGGGGCAGCTACTCTGGCCACAAGCTTCCTTCAGTTGAGGAAGTTGAAGTTTCTCACTGCCAGCTGTGTCATCCTACCTTGGCAGGAGCCATCTAAGAAGACAGCACAGACATGGCTTTGCATGCCCAGCTGCCTTTGCCCAGAGGGCCCGGCTCCCAGCAGCGGATGGGACTGTGCCGCGCGTGGCTGTGGTGAGACGGGGTTGTGGAGGTGGGGGGGGCCTTGGGTGGGTGGTGGCTTGGTGATCTCCCGCTGGGGGCGTAGGGACCGGCTTTCCTTCGTAGGGAGGAGCTGGTGTTTCTCAGGCCTGACTGTGTCCTCCTGCCTTGGCAGAAACCGTCGGAGAAGAAAGCAGAGGCAGGAGTGGAGCGGCGAGGCAACGGGGAAGAAGAGGAGCGGAGGCGTCGAGCTCAAGAGTGGAGCGGCGAGGCAAGAGGCGTCGAGATGAAGCGGGAGCACGACGGAGACCCTCTGGGCAAAGGCACCTCCCTGGCCCACCCCGGGCAGGGATTCGTAAGAGTCCGGCAGGCACCTTCAGGCTGCCCCGTCTGGCTTTGCGCTGGGCGCCCTCCCTGTAAGCAGGGCTGGGTCTTTGCTTTGCTGTGGGTGGCCTTTGGCCATCGCGCTCCTTTGGCTTTCTGCTTGTGCTTTAAATTGCTTTTAAAGTGTTTTCATACAGTTTGAGTGTTAAGCACGTTTACTTTCTATTACACTTGAAGTGACTGGTCTTGAGGCTGCGGAAAACATTTTAAAGTTCCTCCGGAAACGTTTCATAGACACTAAGTCCTGAGAGGCATTTTGTTTTCAGTCTTTTTAACCAGAAAGCAAATATCTGCTGTTGGTTATGCTGTGCCACTGTTCCTTTGGTTCCCAAATCTTTGAAACCAAACGCGGGCAGTGCCCACGAGATGGCAGCGCCGGCCAAGGGGAGCACTGGAGCTGTGCAGGGGAGTGCTGGGCTGGGCTGGGCTGGGTGTGGGGAAAAGGTTCTTCGCCCAGACGGTGATCAGGCACTGAACAGGCTCCCCAGGGCAGTCGGCACAGCCCCAAGGCTGCCAGAGCTCACAGAGTGTTTGGACAACCCTCTCAGGCACAAGCTGAGGTTGTTACAGTGTCTGTGCAGGGCCAGTAGTTGGGCTTGGATGATCCGACAGAGAAAGATGAGGAGGGACATTTTACAAGAGCATGTGGTGACAGCACAAGGGGAAATGGGTTCAAACTGAAAGAGAGTAGGGTTAGGTGGGACATTAGGAAGAAATTCTTCCCTGTGAAGTTGATCAGGCCCTGGCACAGGCTGCCCAGAGTAGCTGTGGCTGCCCAATCCCTGGAAATGTCTAAGGCAGGTTGGATAGGACTTGGAGCAGCCTGGGCTAGTGGAAGGTATCCCTGCTCATGGCAGGGATTGGAACTGGATGAGCTTTAGGGTCTCTTCCAACACAAACCATTCAATTATTCTGTGGTCCCTGTGGGTCCCTTCCAGCTCAGAATTTTCTGTGATTCTGTGAAATATTTAGATCAATTCCAAACTTGTATAAGTGTGTATTACAGGACAACTGCTCTTAATTGCCCCATTGAAAACCTGACCCATGGGTTCCAGGTTTCAAGTGGCTGATAAAACCTTAAATTAAAACTGAACACTTGTATTCAGTGACTGATGTGTTATTAGGAACTCTGATCAATACACTTGGCAATGGCTTGACTTCAGTAATCCCCAGCCCATCCTAAATCTGGTGGTTGTTTTTTTTGTGGGTTTTTTTTTTTTTTTTTGGGTGTATTTTTTCGTTGGTTGGTTGGTTGGGTTTTTTTTGTTTGGTTTGTTTTTTTTGCTTCGTACTTTTAAGGCCTAGGTAAGACCAGCTGCTTAATTGGTTTGCTAAAAATCTGTTTGGAATAACCACACTGCACATCCCATTGTAAACAGTGCATGTTTACAGGTAAAGATTAGAAGCAATTGCACACATTTAGGTCTCCTTATGTACTTCTGTGAATTGTGTAGCTTGTTTTACATAGAAAAGTTTATGAGTATGAATCTTCATACTTGGTCTATTTTCTGTCTGGTCTGAATATGAGATGTTTATTATTTTACTGAGACAGACAAGTTATATAATTCTCGACTAATATTGGATATTTATAAATGTTGTGTGTGAAAATGTCTTCTGCTTTTACAGCTGTGATAACCCCAACAAACCATCAATAACCCTAGCAAACACAGACTGGTTGATGCTGGAACTTGAAGGAAACACCCTGTATAAGATTGCTCAGATTTTAAGTTTGCGTAATTCTTGAAAATATCTTCAGAGCAGAATGATAAATTCTACAGGCTCAGAAATTCTGATTGCTGACCTGGAGGAAAAGTACAATATTTATTAACAGAGTCTTTGAGGACATAACAGAAATACTGGAGTGGCTGTGTGAAGGAAACCTTTTACTACCCTTGGTTTGTAGATAGGAGAAATGTTCCAGTCTCCAGGACTGTCTATGTTAGAAAATTGTTTTGAGAGAGGATCTGATTAGGACTGGAGCAGCAGAGCAGAGAGACAAGGAATCAGGACTTCAGGATTTTATTCACATCTCAGACACACAGTTTATTTGCTGTATGACTGTGGTCAATTTATTTTCCTGACTGCTCCTGTTGTACCTCTGACCTTCCTATGCCCTGCTTCTCCCCATTGCCTCTTATAATCAGCTGACCTTAGTGTTCCAAGACTTCTGTGCTGAGGGCTGAACGGGTTGTTGTTAGTTTTGGGAAGGTGCCCTCTAAGAAACCCCATTGCTGTCATTAACTAGTGGTCAAATGAATGATTTGGAAAAAGATGTTGATCTGTTTACTTGAATGTGAAAATCCAGTTGCTGAAGTTTAATGTGTCCTTGTTTTGTGTGTCCATGAGCAAACTCCATGCCTGCCATGGTGTGCAGTGTGTCTGATCCAGTTCCCCCGCCTCCCAACAGCTGGATGGGTTGTTTCACCTCGGGAGCAATGGGTGGTCTGGGAAGCAGCCTGCTCTGCTCTTGGGGAGCTGGACTCATCTCCACTACAGAGATGTTTAATAAAAATATTTGTTAAACAATGGCTTTATCTGAGTGTGTGATCACAGCTGTTTTATTTTAGCAATGTAACAGCAATAACAATTAAATCCATATTTCTCCTTGGATATTTATTTTCCTGAATTCATTCTTAGCGCAATGAAAGAATTTGGTGTGAATTGCCGAGTTAAAATAGAACTGCTTGCAGTGGATTTCAGATTGCTTTTATTACCTTTGTATGATTTTTCTATTACTTGAGACCTTAAAACAGTGCAAAAGTACATACCACAGAGAATCCATGTTTTAAAATATTCTAAAATTCTTCCCTTTAATCATTATTTTTAATTGCTATAAAATTTCTGTTCTGCACAGCCGTGTTTGACTCTCAGAAAAACTAAGTGCCATCTTCTTATAACAGCACATAAGAAAAATGTGAATCATGCATTTTGGTAAAATAAAAAGCTCTTTTAAAAATGCTATGCAATTACTGCATTCAAATGAAGATAGCTCATCTCTCAACCTCAGTTTTATAAAACTGCCTATTTCTATGTTGCCAATGCCTTTTGTTGAGATGTTCAGTATTGAAGATGATGCTTTTGTAGGAGCTGGCTTAGCAAGATTTTACTGCAGCTACTTATGTTTTGTTGCAGGCCATTCCAGTAGCTGGCAGCTGGCAGGTTTGCCCACCATGTGAAAAGGAAGTTCAGTGCTGGTCAGTACAGTTCCTTAAGACAGTGGAAGGGAAAAAAAGAGAAAGTTTCTGTCACTGATTCTTGTTTTCAATTCCTTTGTCAGATCTCCATCAAAGTATTCTAGTTATTGCTTCTTGAATCTGATGGCATGGATGTCTCTTTGGAGTCAGTCTACACAGTTGAGCATCTGAATTCCATAGGGGCCTGCACTGTTTTCAAGCCAGTAAATCCTGGTAAAGATGTTCATAGAATCCTAGAACAGCCCAGGTTGGAAGGGACCTTGAAAGATGATCTGGTCCAAACTTTCACGGGAAAGGGAGCCACGATGAGATTATGTGGCACCCTGTGCAGTTGCATATTGAAAACCTCCAGAAGTGGGGATGGGACCACATCTCTGGGGAGGTTTTTCCAGTGAATGATTGTTCTCAATGTAAAAAATATCTTTCTTGCCTCAAGATGAAACCTCTCCTGATGCATTTTGGATCGTTTGTTGCTCCTTGTTGTGAAGAGGAAGCCTCCCTCCTCTTTGTAGTCACTCTTTAAGTATTGGAATACTGTGATGAGGGCCTCCTTGAGCCTGCTCTTCTCCAGGGAGAAAAGACCTTAACTCTTTTAGTCTGTCCTCACAGGACAAGTTCTTCAGCCCTTTGATCATCTATGTGGCCCTCCTTTGGACCCTCTTCAGTATAATATGGCTCTTTAACACTGCATAAAATGTTGTCTTCTTTACTTCCAGCATTCTGGTCTCATCCCTTTGTCTCCTTGCAGATTTCCCCGTCCCCATTAACTGAACTCATTTCCATCTGGTTCTTACACCTCCCAAGCAGTATTACAGCTTTTCTATCGTAAGACCTTGACCTCATTCTGTCCATCAGCTCCCTGCTTTGTATCTTCCTGGCTCACATCACCTCTCCTTTCTCTCCATTCACTGAGTTATCTTCATAGGAAGTGTCATTTCTTAACACTCGTGGCAACTTTTCACCTGGTAATGTCTTTCTTCTTGAACACTTACGCTTGTTTTGCTTTTTATTTCATTATCTCCTTCCCCTCAACAATTGCCAGTCTCTTCAAACATATTTTATTTTGTCTCACATTTTCTTTTATAGCTGTAACAGAAAAATAAACAAGATCTAATTTCAAACCAATTCACTTTTATCCCCATTAGAGGTAACAAAAAGTCCTTCCTTTATTGAAGTGAAGGGATTATGCCCTTAATGCACATTTCTATGAGAGTCCTCTGCAGTCTTCATACATTTAGAGCAGTTCATGACATTTTTATCCTGCACATACAACTAAATTCAGGCAACTGCTTTTCTTCAGTCTTGCATGACCTGTATCCCAGACTGGTAGATTTTATATATATTTAATGCACATATTTTGCTAGCTGAAAAATTAAACAGGGCTGGTTCATGGCAATTGACAGCTGTTACTGAAACAGGACAGGAAGCTGGAAAGGTGCTGGAGTCTTTTTTGGTTTTGGATTATTCTCAAATAAATCTTTCAGTGATAATAAAATAATTTAGATTTCTCATGAAGCTTCTTTTTGGCAAATTTTTTTAAGAAGCAGTAATTCTGAAAAAGGATAAATTCTCAGCATTGATATTTCTGAAACTGATTTATTTGACCTTTCAAAAATATTTTTTCTAGTGTTTAAAAGTGTGCAAGAAAACAATCTTCATTGTAAGAAGCGTCTTCAGCTCTGCTTTCCTTTCAAAGTCATCATTTTAACCTGGTGTAAGGCCAAGTCTTGTTTATGTAAAATATATAAAGAGTTACAGTTTAAATCTCCTGTCATACAGAGACATATGTAAAATACTGATTTATCCTATGCAGAATCATACATTTCACATAGGACTAAATATGGAATATTTGCAAAAGCCATGTCATTGAAATGAGATAGGTTTTTAAGAGATTTAAGAAATGCTGAGCTCATCTCAGCATTTCTAAAGATACCAGGCTTCCACTGGCATCCAGCTCCTCTTCACCAGTCATTATGCCCCAAGTTTTCAGACCTAAGTATTTGAATTACATGTATGGCACCTTTACTCTGACCACAATATGAAAAATGAGTAGGTAGTTTTGTGATTACACAGAAATAGGTAGGATGTATAAAACATTTTTAATAAGCACATTGTTTCATGGTTCTATTATGCCATTATAAGGGCTTTGATCTGTGAGAGAAGTAATAAAACCAGAATCTGAATTGTTGAAAATTAATGCAGTTCTACTTAGTTAATCTACACTACTTTAAGATCTGTATTCACTGATAGTTAAACAAGTGCCAATGTGTTTAAAGACTGGAATTAATGTTATCTAAATTTTAACCCTCAAATAATATTAATATTGAAAATGTAATAGTTAAGGCTTATGCTTGTCTGTGTCAAATTGTTTTGTTTGAAAGAGATTGATAAAATCCAGACTTTTAATTCATAAACAGTCTTGTCTCATCTAAGAACGTTCATCCAGTTTTCCAGTTTGAAATGCTGCCGTACTGGCACTGCTCTTGTGTGCCCCAAACCCAGCGAAATTAATTCCCTATTCACTCTCCTAATGACAACCAGTGTGTTATTCAATAAGAACAAGTTAGGTTTGTTTCCAGCTCTCCTTGAGGCACCTTGGCTCAGAGCAGGGAGCTTGTATGTCATCAAAAGGATCTTCCAAGCCTATTAATAAGAGCCACGCAAGTTTTTATGGCACAGTGGACACAGCGACTGGTTTTTGCTCTGCTCAGCTGTTCACAAGAGTATGGCACAATGAAGCTAAAACCCGTGGTTGAATATTAATGAAGGCAATTCATTCTTCACTCCTTAACTAGTCTTTTCCACATTGGATTTGAGTGTATGCCAAAACTGACATAAAACTAATAACCATGAGGGAGCCATCTTACATAATGCTCTGCGATGCCCTCATGTGACATGGCAACTTACTTTGTGCATTGCTGAACCTGCACTTCAGACAGGGCCATACAGCACTGACTGGAAAAATCTGACTTTGTAGAAAATGTGATGTGGTAGTGATGAGGGGAAACCAGAACGTGAGGCTGTGGGTTCAGATGCTGGCTGAAGATCACTCAGTCTGTCCACAAATCTAAAAATGCAGCACTGTGTGGTAAAGCTGGAAAATCTTTAATATCTTGGCTTTTGCTAACAGAAAAGAAGAAAGTTAAACTCATGGAAGACAGCTGTGATAATTTTGGCCATTTCTAGACATATTAAGTTTTCATTATAGCAATTATTCTTTTAATTATCTTTTTAAACAGCTTCCATTTAAAACATCATCCACCATGACTGGCTTTTCAAAAATGCATTTTAATCAGTAGGGGTCCAATTTAGGAGAGCACAGAACTCTGCATTAAGGACAATCTCTCCTGAAGGCAGTTGCTGAAACCATTCCTAACTTCAGGCCTGTGCTAAGGCTTCAGTCTATCTTTACTCATGGTAAGCTCAAATGATTTCAGGCATAGTATAAACCGGAACTGAAAACCAGTTTACAGCAGCTTCAGCTTTGCAGCCCCTCATCTCCTAAGGGGATGTGTGTGACAGCGACAGAAGGGAGACCCATCTTGGTGTCATAGGCAGAAACTCAGATATTGAGAGCTTCACTTTTTCAGTTCCAAAAATTCCACAAACAAGCTGTCAGTTAGAGGCTGTGACAGCAAAGTTTTTTGTATGGATAATGCAGTGCATACAGTGAGTCTACCCAGGAAAAACAAGACAAGCTCTTACAAGAAAAATAAGTTTTGGACAGCTAGAGGGTATAACAGTCCTGCCACAGCTGTGTCAATGGGCTCAAAGCAAAGGCTCTGTCAGTTAAAACACACAGTATGTTGTTAAGTTTAAGTGTATTAAAAAAAAAAAATCCATCATCTCAAGCTGTGTTTTCTCTCTGGAAGCTAGAAAAGGTCGAGGAAGGGGCTGCCAGGGATCAACAGGGGGCAACTGCTGCCGAAGGGATGAGGAGCCGAGCGTGGCAACACACCAGGCAGGGCTGAGCCCTCAGTACCTGGCTGAGGTGAGCAAGACGGGACTGGGGAGGGGACTGGGATCAACCAGGAGTCCTGGTCACCAGGAAGGGTTGTGGTGATGCAGCACACCTAAGCTCAAGCTGGGAAGTCAATCCACAGATCAGGTCCAGTGCACAGCAACAAAACAGATTCAGCTGAGCTGGAGACAGGTGCATGTGGGACATGGCTCTGACAAGAACTGAAAGCCCAGAGCTGAGATTGAAAGGAGCTGCTGGGCCCATGGCCCCAGGTGAGACTGGCCATAGCCAGTGAGGCCTTTGGGTGCACACAGGGGACCCAAACTGCACCATGTTTTCTCTTTAAGGAAACCCTAAAAGGTCATCTTTAGAGTTAATCAGAAGAGAAAAATACAAACAAGACACAAAAAATACCTGGCTTTCATAGTTTTTAACATAATATCTATGAATGTTTAAAAGACTGGGGGGGGGAATAAAAAGAGCAAAAAGTTTTATTTACTCTAGCAAGAGGGTTGTAGGATGATACAAGATCTGTTCAAACCATAGAGGAAATAGTAATTTCCAAAAACTCACATGTAACATTAACCATTGGGGTTTAGCACTGAGGCTGTGAGTTAGTTAAAAAGCATTTAATTTGTTTCCATGAAATGCATCCATAGTTATGCATCTTCAGAGGAAGTGAGGAGATAAATGGCATGATGGAGCGTCAGGCAGCTGGTTTGGATCCTTGTCCCCAGAAATGCTGGAAGAGCACTAGAGCAATTATTCTTACCCAGGCATGTTCAGGCAGCCCATCAATATAAAGTTAACAGAAAACAGGTATATCTCTCAAGTATCTAGAACTACATACCTCCCAAGCATTCTCAGAGGGGTCATTTGTATTTCTATCCTGATTTTTTTTCTTTTTTATAATTTTTCAGAACGAAAGTAAAAAGACCCACTTAATCTTTCATTTACTTACATTGTTCCCTGCTAACTTGGATGCTGACAGGTCTTTTAGGTGGACTTTTGCATCTTGCATCTGTACAATAACCTTTGAGAAGAATTTTGGGTGAATTTTTTACTTTTCCTTTTTTATTTATGTGATGGAGCTATCTGTCATGTGTGTGCAGTCAGGTGTATTATTGAGGATAATGGGAAATTGGGGCAGGTCAGGTAATGGAAAGCAGATATCATGTAGGTATTGTGGGATGTGAGATCTTGGTGCAGAGATTCCCCAGGATTTCTGTCTCAGTCCAGGCTTGGTACAGCTGAGCAGTGACCCTGTTAGGCTACATGCTGTGTAGCTACTACCTCTTGCAGTTTCCACACTGTGTATCTCTGCTTCCTTTGGCTCCCAGGAGCTGCCAGAACAGTACAAGCTTCAAAACTGAAATAGTCCAGTCAGAGAAACTGCAGAGCACCTTCTGAGAAATGTGAGATAATATCTGCAAAACAGAATTTCAAAACTGGTGTCCAAGGGACAGTTTTAATAATGTGTCTACTCATTTAATAAGGAGTTACTTGTGCCTGTGTAACAATATGTGTGTATGGACTCAGTATCTGTTCTTACAAATGTCACTGTTAGAAATGTGCCAACGGCAGATCAGGTTTTTCACTCTTTCCAAAAGCAAAGGGGAGCAAGTATTTTTGATTAGTTTTTGAATTTTTGCTCTGAAAATTTTGTCTTTTTTTTTTTTAATAGGAAGCCTGTTTTTCCTACCCTTAAATGATAGTGAACTTCTTAAGATGGGGACTGTCTTTGGCTAGTGAGCAGATAATGTAAGGTGATGTTATGCCTTACTAATGTTATGAAAACTAATGATAAAAGGGCTGCATTGGATACAAGTCGAAGGAAGAAATTAATTTCCGAAGTATCAGGAAAAAATATGGAAGCTCTTTTGTTCATATACTAATTTTGTGTTGTTTGCAATGCATGGAGAAGAAGAAAACTAAGCAACATATATTAAGCTGTATTTTATAGTGATATAACTGTGGATGCAGTTAATTAGCACAGGGGAAATGTGATCCTAAAAATAATGTTGTAAATGGAGTCTGGTTTAATAGATGATAATGCTTTTGCTGGCTACGTGACAAACCCCAGTACAAGATGTCTAGTCTGTAGATTCCACCACTGAGTAACTCATAGCCATAATTCTTGTAAAACAATACAATTTTATCATTATTCTAATAAAATTAGCTACAAAGTGGGCTCGTGGTGCGGCATTTCTCCTGGCCTCTATGCCCCAAAGGCCAGTGTATTGTCTGCTTAAAATGTTTGAGTCACATTTGAAGGAAGAGTAATGGGATAAAAATGTATTTGTTGAAAGTGTTTGCTTCCCTGGAGTGTAGGAGCTCTTGAGTGCTTAACCATAGTACTGTAGCAGATGGTGACCAGCCAAGCCACTAGAATGGGATGAGAATCTCTAATGTCAGTGTTGGCCTCAGGAATGAAAAGCACTGGTTTTTATAGAGAGGGGTCTTTCATCTGCAGTAACAATACCTGTTCATTGCATGTTAACTAAATGGTTTTATTTTCTACAGCAAATAAAGCATCTATGTTGGGATAATAGAAACTGCCATTTTTTATGCACAAAAATCTGGCTCTGCTGAAATCAGTGGCAAGATGATTTCAGTGCAATTGAGGCTTCACCAGTCCATTTAAATGTCAAATCACAATAGCAGGCACTTGTGCTTTGAGCAGTATCAGTGGCAGTTCTGTATATTTACTATATTAGCACTCACACCATCACAATTGGTTGTAATTGTGAATGACAATAGATCACCATTCACTATATGGTTGTCCTTGTGCCTAAAACTCAGTTTATAAGTGGTTCATAGCAGTTCTATGAGACAAATCATTCTGAACCGTGAATATCTGTGCAAAAGGTTTTTTTGTGCATTAACCAGCAAAATCATCACATCTTACCTTACTTTCTGAGGTGGTGGGGAAAGGCATTATGCTTGCTGGATGAAATCTGAAATGGTTTCACTCTCAACCAGCTGGGAGTCACAGGCCTGGAATGACAGGGTCAGAAGAGCAGAGACCATTCTGGTTTGGCATGAAAGAGGAGAGACAGAGATGAGGGACATGGAAAACATCAAGATGTCTAATTAAACAAACGAGCTAGATCTCAGCTGGAGTAAATCTGAGAAGCTGCAACAAATTCAGTGAAGTCTACTCTGGTTTACTCCAGGCCCACAGACTTTCCAGGGTTTGAGTGATCTAAATCATATCGTGGTTCTTTTAAAGTTTATCCCATCACTAATTATTTGGTGTATCTGAATGTCTGACATGCACTTTGAGAGGCTTTTTAAGAGATGATTTTACCAAGAAACCGCAGGATTCAGGGTAACATTTTTTAGACTATTTGTTGTCAGTGGTGGTTTTGTCTCTTTGAGGTTTGCTTTGTTCCAAAGCTGTGGTTTTAGTGGGAAAATCTTCACGTAGCATCTGGCTTTTCCTTGCCTGTTCCTGGCGATGTCTGCTGAAAGCAGGCATAGCATTTCCAAGTTGCAAGTGAAAAGTGTGTGCCCTGTCAGGAACCTTCCCCCAGACTTGTTAGAGTGCAGGTATGCAACCCAGATCCTACTCAGAGCTCTCATTTTATAAATAGAAGCCAAAGTACAAAAGGCAAAAGCTAAACAAAACTGAACATAAGTCTAAAAGCTATAAACCCAAACAGTCCATAAATCAAATGATAAGATACCACAAGATGAAGAATTCATGAATAGCAAGCGAATAGGTTCACTTGGTAGCATGTTGGAAATGTGCCACCTCCTGCAATTGATAATCAAACCCACCTGAGCTAGTGGTTTATGACTTAAATTAAGTGAAATATTTTCCATCTACTGTATTAGAAGCTAGATTAGAGAAATCAAAAAGAAAGGTTTAACTGCTCAAGAAAATAAGAAAGGAAAGTTATGTTTTCACAGACATTTCCTTTGCAGTAAGTCAATGTTTGCCTCCCTTTAGTGTCCTCTTCACTTATGGAGGAGGAGGTTACCTTTCATTTATCACTGGCAGTGAGATACTTCTCTCTTGGAAATGTTGCTGTAAACTAGATGCGTCTCAAATGGAATCTAATTTCTCATTACCATTCTAACCTTTCAGCCTTTGCTGATTCCATAATGAGGAATTTTGAAAGGAAAGTTCAGAAGCAAACTGAATCCTTTCAACAGCCCTCCCTACTTAGTCAGATAAGAACATCTGTGAAATTTAAGGGGAACTTTCAAAGGTGTTCATGATCCCCTGATTTATTTTTTTTCACAGTTGGGAATTGATATAAATAAACCCAGGCCTGGACCCAAATGCATGTTTTCCTGAGACTTCATTTTTCCTT
Source organism: Lophotriccus pileatus (assembly GCA_035583135.1). Lineage (NCBI taxonomy): Eukaryota > Metazoa > Chordata > Aves > Passeriformes > Tyrannidae > Lophotriccus > Lophotriccus pileatus. The sequence goes on from JAWWES010000021.1 coordinate 2,881,351, forward strand.
TAGTTTCTAAATTTTTGCTTTTTGGTGAGAGGTAAAAAACCTGCCTGTAGAGGAATATATTTTATGGCTTAACTTCATCATCATGTGAAACTAGATGAAGTGCCCCTAACATAAAGTAGATGAGATGCTGAGCACAGCTCCTTCATAAAAGCTGCGAGTCTCCAAAAGAAAGCTGCAGTGTTATTCTTCAAATTCACTGCTTTTTCAAGTCTGTTAATAAGTCCTCTGAATGAAAGCAATTGTTAGCACAGTATTCAGGGACAGGATTGAAGCCACATTAAAATCTTCCATCATGATAGCAAAATTTAGGGCGTTGAGGCTGTGAGCTCCAAACCACATCAACCTCTAATAATTGGAAACTGCCAGTGGTTGTCTTAGGAAACCATAAGAAAACGTAGTATTGGGTATATCACTGTATGGTAACAATTGTCTATTGCTGATTTTTTTCCTGGTAACTAGCACATTTTACTTACCTATTTATGCAAAGAGTTTAAGTCAACACTTTAATTAGATTCAAGTCTGAATGAGGTTTAATTGCCTCACATTTCCAGATGTTAACTTTTTCAATGAACTGAATAGAAATATGCAGTGGTATGGCTTGAATAGGACAGAGGCACAGGGTAGAAGTTTGCTCAGGATCCTTCAAAACAGCTGCCCTTTTACACAGTGATAGGAGAAAACATTATTCCTGATGTGTAAAGAACAGACTACAGAATGCATTCATTTGAATGTATGAGGAAAATAATAAAAATTTTTCTTCTGCAAATTTTCCAAATAAGGAAAACCAGTAATATGCCACAGTCTGTTTTAAGTGTTGTTGCTTTGCATTTTCTCAGAGCTCTGAGAAGATTCTGTAGGGGTAGCTGAGAGGGGCCAAGTGGTCTGAAAACAGTAACTCAGATCTGAAATAGTACTTAAATTGAGAAAATGGTCTTTGACATGTCAGCTGTTTAAGCATTATATGGACCAGTGACTATCAACTGTCTTTGGAAAGGGGTGTGATATAAAGTATGGTGTAATTCAAAGTAAATTTGTATAAGTTACTTTCTAGTAAAAGACCCTACATCAAACTAAATCTCAGAGCAATGGAAACTGGTGCAATCTTTGCCATGCCAAATGCTCAATCCAAACCCAAACTATTCTTTTACTTTGTTGGGTCCTGGAAATATATTTCCTAACCATTAATTTTTATCATTAAGTACTGACTGCCACATAATAACAGTACACAAACTTGCACTATTTAACAGAGACATGGTATCGCTTTCCCCTGCAATTTTTATTTTAATTTCATGTCTTTTTCATGTGTTTTTGGAGGAGTGCTGCTGAGCACTGGGGGAAGCAACAGAAGAATAGCATAAATTAAGACTATTCCTACATTCCTTTAATTCCAAATATCAGTTTTATATAAAATAAAGAAAATAGAAGAAAAGCAAGCTCCTTGCCTGTGTGGTGGTGTGGTGGGCTCAGATCAGGTCAGACCACAAGTGCATTAGGCTTTGTTTGCTCTTGGTTTCTATAGCTCTAAATTTCTCTCTTCTACTCCTTTATGGACAGAAGTCCAAGCCTGTTTCTGCCAAGCCTTCACACCACCTCAGTGTACTTCAAATGATGTCAGCATCTTCAGAAACTAGAGGCCAAGAAATATCCTTGAGTTGAGCAAACCTGTCATCTCTGCTCTGGACCAAGCCCTCAGTGGCTGTCCTATTCCTTTAGCCTTTGTCTCCCAATGAACCGGGATTTTTGTCCTTCTCACAGTGTGTCTTCAGCTCATAGTGAAAGGATCACTGATATAACCATACTTTTCACTTCTAAATGTTTTTTTTATGCATTGTCTGAAAGAAAACCAGCAACAGCCAAAAAGATAGTGGCTTCTGGTAGATACTGAAGAACAGAACAAGCACAGTGATACATGCCCAGAATAATCAACTCCCCAAATTATTTTATATTCAGGGACTTTCTGAGCCAGAGGATCATCTTTGTGTTTGAAAGCCTTAATTAGAATTCTTCAGTGAATTTGTTTAATCCCTTGCAAGCTTTTGTGATCTTCCAGCATCCGCAGTGTCCTATGGCAAGAAATTCCATGAGGCAGCCTGTTAGACTGAGGATTGTGCTGCTATTGTGTTTCTACAACATGTGGAAATTAACAGCTCTGTTATACCTTCCTGCCCATTATTTTTTGTCTGTCTACGCTACTTGCCTACAGAAATTCCTATTAGATTGGCTTTGTGAAGAATCTGCTCTTTATCCCAGGAGGGAATATTTGGGTGAGTCCTCTACTGCAGAGACCTGCTGCCAGAACTGTGCCTTGACTGTTGATCTAATCAGTCCTGTCAGACTTTGCAGTGTTCTCACATGGCAAATATACAGGACATAAAGTGACACAAAGTCTTTCTTAAAAAGACCCCAGAGTTTTTCACCCTAAAGACATGACATCTGTAGAAAGTCTGCCTGTTCCTTGCTTGACAGTGGAAAAAGGCACTTGTAGAGCTGAGTTCTGAGAGTACTTCAGGCTACAATACTCTTAGTATCTCTCAGATCTTACAAGTAAGTATGGGCATACATCACACTGCACAGAACTCCTCCTTCCTGCTCTGGGTTCGTTACGATGGGACCTCTATTTTACCCTCATTACATAATTTAGAAGGTGGCTTTATGTGCAGGAATCTTAAAGCCTTGAGAAGGTGCTTGGTCAGGGCAGATTGAGAATTTTCTGGAGGCCTCGTAGACCTTGTTCAGACAGCTTTTCTGATGGAGTTAGAGGTGGGAATAGTTTCTCAGAGTGGGTGCAGCCCATACTTGAAGGAGTTCATGCTGGACTGCATAATTGATACAGACCTCACTGCCAGTAGTGCTTTGGCTGCAGCAGCAATATGCTTAACACTGGCTACCTGCCCAGGGATGTAGCCTTCTTTCTTGGCAGATTTTTCAGCCTGCAGCCATGTCTTGAAACAGCTATTGACCTGGATCTTAGCTGATTAAAACTAATATCAGCATGTAGCATTTATCCTGGAAGTTCTGCCTTCTATCTTCCAGAAACTCAGCACATGTGTCCCACCTATCTTGCTTCCCCCCAGTTTTAATTCTGATTTTGATTCTGAGTATCAGATCATCTTTTCCCCTTATTTTCGCAGCAGACAGTTATTAAGGGGAAAAAATGTTCCTGGTGTCTGGCTGTGGGGTGGATTGTATTCCAAATACAAAGAATGACCTAGTTTCAGTATGTGATGTGGCAGTTTTCCTCAACTCTGACTGTATTTCAGTAGCACTTAGCACCCTCACCTAACTCCTGCCACAAACTGTTTCCCACTGCAGGAGTGTTCATTTTCAGTACAAAAATATCCCGAACAAAATGACAGATTACCCACATTGCTGCTTTTTAATGAAGCAGACTCTCTAATGTAAAAGTCACTGTGGGTTTCGGTTTGGCTAAGAGGTGGCTTGCAATAAAATATTGAGCAGTAAAATGGTATGTCAGAGTAATGCTAGAGTAATACCAAATTGTGCATGCCTATCACATTTTATTTCTGCCCTTGAAGGGCTCCTCTGTTTTTACTTAGAACAGGGCCTGTTCACCCTGTTGGAAAACGTCCATTTCAGGTTCTGCATGTGCTGACTTTTGGAGGACTGAAGTGATTGCTTGGCTCTCATTTGTGACAATAACTTGTAGTTAAACTTTTAGTTAACTTTATTTAACTATGTTATGTATTTAACTTGTAGTTAACTTTTATTTAGTTAAACGTGGGCAGCTCACGGGTTCAGCTGCAGACACCTTTGGCAATGCCTCCCTGTGGCAGACAGGGCAGAGGCTTTGGATGCCCTCAGTCAGAGTGCTCAGTGGCAGTTCTTTAGGACCACATGTAAATGATGGAATGCCAGTCATGGCTGACTTGTGCATAGGACTATCAGCTAAAGGGATTTAAAGGACCTTATCTCTGCTGCACAATCAATATATTCTTCTCAAACCCACCAAAATGCTGGTAGGAGATGCAGTTACAGAGCTTCTCGTGCAGGCCATAACAAGTCCTGTCCAACTCCCTCGACTGTTTCTGACTTAAAAACCTATTCCACTTCAAAAAGGGCTAGGTCAGTCCTGAAAGATACTGAGTACTTCTGAATAATGTCTGGAATCTCTTCAGTTCTCTGCCTGCATGCTTCTGCAGTTCAGGCTGCTCAGAAATATGTAGGACCAAGTCTTAAATTAGAGCCTCCCTCCATCCTGCTGGCAGCGTCTTCAGGGTGACCTTCAGAAGGCAGCACCAGGCCTGTGCACTTGATAAGGTCTTCATAAGCCCTCTGGTTTTCACTTCATTGTTTCCACTGCTGGAATTGTCACCTTTTTGGAGCAACAAGAAGGTGTGACCCTCTCATTTCACAAAGCCATTGACAGGGAATCTTTTGCTACTGCCAATAGTTTCACTTCTTTGAACTCACCGAGATTAGCTGTGATGATAATGAGAAGCACGTTTTGAAGATTACCATCCAGGTGGCAGAACGGACTTCTGTTTATTGTGAGCTGATAAATCACCTATTATTTAATTTGCACAGGACTGCAACAGTAATTACTTGAATATATTGAATGATTATGTCTAATGAAGGTGGATTTCTAATGACTGTTACATCCTTAAGTTCTTACACATCATGCAGTAACAAGAGCTTTGAAAATTAGGACAACTTTAGAGGAATCATCTTGTGAAAGCTTTCTGAAAAACTAAATTCTGTTCAAAGTAATTTAGTGGGAAACACTAATTTTTTGCTTCTTCTTCAGGTAGACGTGCCATATAAAGCGGTAGATAGACAAAAATTAGGTTAAATTATTGTCCATACAGGAACTAGTATATTATGGACATTGCTGAATGATGTAAATGCATCATATATGGAAAGTATGTGCACTATAACAAAGGAGCTAAAATATGGATACTTGGTGATTTGCAGAACACTTCTCATGTCGTCAAAAGGCATGGGGCATGGCCTCAGACACTGATAAGCATTTTGCATCCTCTGTCCATACCAGCAGGCACAAAAGCTGTCTTTAATTTGTCTCTCTGAAAGTCAGTAAGATTATATCACTGTGAAATATTACAGTGAAATACCACAGTGAAATACCACATTCTTGTGTCTTGAGGATCACAGAGCTGGGAAGGATGGGTGACCAGGACATTGTGCATTCTGAACTCACTTCTTGGAGGGGTGATTAGAGTGTCAAAAAGGCAGAGAAGAGTTGGGTTGGGAAAGCTCTCTTTGGAATTACGATAAGAAGATATCTCTGGCAAGAGAAGGAAGGGAAGGTGAATGTGGACTTGAGCTGTGAATGGACTAGACCATTTGGGTAAAGTGGGAGAGGAGGGAATAAGAAATCAAAAGACATACTTGGGTTTACCTGGTATTTGTTTATTTTGTTGGAATCTCAGAACTTTAGGTCTTTCATGTCTTATCCCTTTTTTACTTCTATAAATAACTCATACACTGCAGATTTGCTACCTGCAAAATCTTTCCCTTGGCTTCAGTGGAAGCAGAATTACCTGTGCATACTTAGTCTATAAGCACTGCAGACCTATGGTGATTTAAATAGTTTCATGTGCAGGCTGACTGGCATTGAGCCATTCCATCCTGGGCTGTGTTGTTGTATGTGTACAGGTTGGATGATTGACTGGACTCTCTTCTACTTTTCAAACTGTTTCATTGAAACTGTCTTACTTGGGATGCATGTATTTTTCTTTCAAAAGATTATCTTCTGCATTCCACCTTATGGCATTTTTATGTTGGAGACCTCCTCATTTTTTAATAATTTATGATCAGTGTGGTTCTATCACTTCATAAAAATGATGGTTTCACATAATGCAGCATGATTTTCTAAACAGTAATGCTTCAGACCTCCAGCCCTTCTGATTGGCAGCAGCAGCCTCTGTAGGGACTCCAAAGTCAGTAATTTGTGTGCGACTCATATTGGCTCAGCAACACAGTGCCCAAAAAACTGGAGCAGAAGCAAACCTGAGACTTGAACTGTAGTTCTGGTCACTCCTGACAAAGAAGGAAAGCAGCCATTGTTTATTGATGTCAGTTTTGACAATCAGCTTTTCCTTACTGCATTCATTTTGAGCCCAAACCTTTATTTGGACTTTTAAAAGTCCAAATTTCATATGTTTCCCAGGCATGAGGCAACAAATGTCAGGTTGACAGTTTTACTTCTCTGGAGGTCTTCAGTGCTGTTTTCTCCTCAGTAATGAACATAAATGCATAATAATGAACTTTTTATTTTATTCTATGGAATATGGAACAACCTGACGTAGAGTGGGGATACATTTTTCAAAGGACAGCAAAAACAGAACACAATACAACATTCAGTAATCTTTTTTCAGGTCTCTTTTTTTTTTATGAGGGATGAGTTGGAAGGCTGTGCACTTAGATGGACACTGAGCTGGGATAACAAGATTTATGCGCTTGTTTCAGCTCAACATCTGACTGTCTATACGTCTTGAGCCAGGTCTTTTTATACTGGTTCTTTATGGTCCTTTAGGACTTAAAGATGTAGAAAAAAGCCAGAGCATAATTTTCCTCTTGTGTCAAACACCTATCTTCCTTTTTTTTTCATAGTGATCTTAAGGTAATTCAGTGGCTTTGGAAATGCACTGCCTTAAATGGGATATATTTTAACAGCTGTAAATGCCCAAAAGTTTACATGGGGAAGGATTGACTTCAAATGCCTTTGTGTAATCTTCTGCAAGGTAATCATCTATGTCTTAACTAGACACAGTAACTTTTGTGCTGTTGTTCCTTACCATATGGTTTAGTGGGCATGGTGGTATTTACTTAGTGGGCATTGAGTCCAAGGTGGTCTTGGAGATCTTTTCCAGCCTTAATGTTTCTATTACTCTAAAAATAGGCACCAGCAAGAGACAGGGTGGACTGCTGCAGTACCGTAGTTTTAAAAGGGGTGCAGGTTCCAACTTTAGTATTTAACTTTTAAACATAGAAATATGGGGCAATCCCAAGCTTTTGCCTGTGTGTGTTACTGTGTTCCTGAGCATTGTTAGTCACCATCCTTACCAGCAGCCACACCTGCTTGCATAAAAGTATATGATTATGGTATGTTCCTAACACTTACCTGGGGGGGGGGGGGGGGGGAATGTGTGTCTAAATGGTACTGTACTGATTTTTAAGAAGGAATCATCTCAGTATGTTTTGGCATGAATTGACGTTTTGAGCATGAGGCATCTCTGCTGAAATTTCAGTCATCCGAATTGTGAATAGCCTTAGCTGACACATTTACCATCTCTGTGCCGATTTCTCCTCATTCTCTAAAGCCTGAAGGGTACCACACTGTCTGTTCCTGATGTCAGTTTATCAGTTGGGACACATCCATAGCTGCATTAGCACTGATCACTTAGTTCAAATGAGTATGTAGTTCTGTAGGTTTTGTGATTTTGTTATGCTAGGCATATTAGGTGCTTATTTTTCCCTTACACAAGGGGAAAATACATTTCCTGTATTAATGTTCATGTTTGCAGAGATGTATCACTTTAAAAATAAAGATTAATAGGTTTTGTTTGAAGGTTTTGGTATACATCCAAAATATCTGCTAATAAAGCACAGTAAGCCATGATGTCTGCAGTGTACTTCTGTCTCTGTGGATGATGATTTTTAAAGACAGCATATTTCAAAAAGCTATTAAATGCTTTGTTTGTAACTTGAAGAGTCTATACCATGAAGTCATTAAAATCTCTTTCATCATTGTACTCACTAAATTATCTTTAAAGGCCAGGCCCTGTTATCTGATCCAGTGACGTCAGTGAGAGCCTTACATGGCTGAGCAACACTTGGCTCTAAATCACCCCAACTAAGGGGACAGATTGGTGTAAGAGCTGTAGAAAAAAACTCCTCCTACATTTATTGTGCTGTGAGTTCATCCTGTATTACTTGACTTGAGCTGCTGCTCACACAAACTCCAGTGAATTTAATGGTGAGGCTTCCAGTTGGGGCTGTTGGGCATTTCTGAATTCCAAATACAGGAGAGGAATTCAGTGGCTTAAATGAGGTTCAAGTATGCAAAATGTATATGTTGTAACCTATATTGGGAGACAGTTTTATTTCACTACAGCTCACAGAAGCATCTTTGCAAATATAGGCAGCAGATTCCCTTAGTCAAAAACTTTTAAGAAAATTCTGACTCCAAGTTCCTTTTCCTTACAATAGCAGAGGTTTGTTTTGTGAAAAAGACTCCAGTGCACATGTTTTGGGAGGTGAATAGTGTATATTCAATGTGAAAGATTATGCAGTTGCTCTGTAGAGAACATTTTCTGTGGATTCAGCCTAATGAAACATGTGCTTCCTATTATATGAAATACATTTTTTATAATAACCATTTCAACATTATGAAAACGTTTAGATGTTTGCTCTATAATTTATATCCTTCTTCAAATGTCACCTCTTAAAACTCATAGTCATTTTATGAAAAAATATTTCAGCTCTTTTAACAATTATTGCACTCAGAAAACAAAGGAAAGCCAGTCATATGTATTCCATCCCAAACCAGGTTTGACCTCATTCACAACTAATAGGATATTTTTTATATGATTTTTAAAAAAATTAATAACATTAATCTACCACTCAATTCCATTTTTCTTCCTTAATTGTCTTCTGCAGTTGCTCTGTCTGTGTCTGCCATTCTGGCTCTCTCCCTGTGGAATACTCTGGGAGCCTGCTGTGCAGAAGAAGGATGAAGCACGAGGAGCCTGCGGTGCACTCCGGCATCCTCTCCCCATGCACTCTGCAGGGCAGGAGGAAAGCACACGATGGAGGAGTGTGTGAAGCACTGAACTTTTTGCTTTGCTCTTAGGAAGTACAGTACAGAGCTAAAGTGTGCTTTAGGAATTAAGAGTTTCTCTTTGCTGGAATGCATCCTCCAGATTTCACATAGGATGTCCAGGAATACACATTTTGGACTTTATTTCTTAAGTCTTGTAGGGCCTAGTTCCCATTTTCCTCAAAGGACAGTGGATCAGGACTTTACAATTCCCTGTCTACTTTGATTTCTGTGTTCACTACAGTTGACTGCAAAACAGTCTTGAAGGGGGAAATTTTCTGAATGAGTAAGTTTAAAATAAGATCAGTGGTATTTTGTGAGTTATGCACTTTTTTCCCCTGACACCTTAAAATGCTAAAATACTCTCCCAACAGTAAATAATGTATCTTTCATTTACTTTCTTACTATATCAAACTATGTGGGCTTTGAAAAAGACAAACTACTGAAACAAATTGCTGCATTGTGGGTGTGCATTGCCTCTGTGTGAGGTGATGGCAAAGAGCAGTGAGCAGTAGTTCTGTGATGTAACTGGATGATCTCCAGAGTCCCTTCCAACCCCAACCCTTCTGTGAGTCTGTGCAAGCAGCTGGGACATGCTTTCAGGCTGTGCTAGGGAAAGGAAAGGAGAGGAACCAGACCATTCTCTTGTTAAGCAATGGTTCTTTACAGCAATTGACCACTATGAATCTCCTCATGCAGTCCACTGATATTCCTTTGTGCAAGTCTAGTTCTAACTTTGGAGAATGAAACCATTACCTTTATACTTCTGATTTCCTCGAGATCCTTCTGATGACCTTCACGTAGGTTAATGCGTAAGGTGTGACTGAAAATGAAGGTGCTGGACCAAGGGCATTGGTCAGCACAGCATAGGTGAGCAAAAAAACTGAAAAAGAAGGTAAATGTAAGACCTCTTTGAGCAGAGAGAAATCCCACCTATATAAACGAAGGTGCAAGGGCTGTGGGCCTGTTTGGCAATGCCGAACCAGTGAAGTGGGTAAAGAAATAACTTATTTTGCTGATGGACAATCAGTAGGACTGCTTACATCGTGCAGACCTGAGCAAAGAGTTCAGGGCAGAGTATATTAATTTTTTTTCCTTTGCCAAATAAAAGAGCTTATCTAAGATGAATTTTAACTCGGATCTCTGTTGCTACTCAAGCTGCTCTAGGCTTGTCTATACAGTGCCCACAACTGTAGTGCCTTTAGTATGTGCACAGCATTGAAACAGCTTCTCACTGAAAAATGCTACTGGTTTGTGGTTGATCCTGGGTTCTGCTTTTACTCTACCCTGACACATTCACCATGTATTTGTCCAGCGAGATGGAACTAGCGTTTTTCATTTAGATTAGGAGCCTGTGTCCATACAGGGGCAGCTACAGACACGGTAACATTGAGACAGATTTTTTTGAGTGTGCTTATGCTCAGTTTTAGTTACACATGCAGTCTACTTACCTGCATTTGAAAACCAAATTTGGACTTGCCTCCCAAAGTGTCTAACCACTGATGAATATTGTCTGCAGGATATGTTTGAAAATGAGATGTAAACTGTGTATGGATGGTCATGATCAATCGAGTTACCAAAATTTAATGAGTTTGTAAGCTGATTTAAGCTATCAAGTTGTACTTTACCTTGGGGGTGGCCAGGAGTAGACATAGTCTGTTTGTGAAGCTCAGTTGCTGAGCAGAGTCATATCCCAAGCACCTGCCATCATCAATGCACACCACAAAACTGGTCTTTCAGTCTCAGGTACATGCTGGGACAGACATATCTAAAACACAGCATTTTTTTCACCACTGCAATTGGAACCAAATGATAAGAAAATAGAAAAAAAGCCAAAAAAAGCCCCACCAACCTCTCCCAGTTCTAGTCTTCAAAGTACAAAAAAGTAGACCAAAGCCCTGAATTATGACCTTTGGTGGTTAGGAGATGCTGGCACAGGGGTGAAGCCTTTCTCAGTTTGCTATGCATGAAAACTGAGAATAGGATCTTATCCAGTTTCCACATTTGTCCATATTGATTGACTAACAAAGACTTCTAATTTCCAGATACCTTGTTAGGAAATATTTGGAATATAATCACTTCAATAATTTTACTGCCTAAGGCAAATATAAACCCTGGCTATGCTACACCTTTTCTAGATATGACATGTGATGCTAAGATGCATTCCAGATTTTCAAAGTCTTTGAGGGCCAAAGCATTACAAGGCCCCTGTACATTTGCGTTCCCTCTCTGTTTTTAATTGCCAGGCTTCAAAGCACTTGTCAGATTTTTTATTTACTTCTCAAAATCTGTATTTGGTTGGTACTGCCCAGCCACCGTGGTTCTCATGTGGGACGCTGATGTGCACAGCACAGGTGATTTGCTATTAGGGACACAGTGATATTTAGTTGGTATGATATATCTTTAATTATGTCATATCTGAAGAGTTTCTTTTTTCTTTGCCTCCTCAGTTTGATCAAAAATCCCTAGAACTTATGTTGATAGTAGCAGAACTTGCGTCAGTCTAATCAAAAATATTCAAGACTATCTGCAATTTAGTCTGGATTACTCAGATGCATAAGTGAAAAGCTGTTTAAATGAACTCTGAAAATCAGTAAAAGAAACTGGCTTCCAATTCCTTCATTGTAAGGTGTTTGATTTGCCTTGCGGAAAGATGTTTGTGTTTTTAAGCATTCAGCAGATAGGTATGTATATTATCATAGTAGGCTCAAAATCACATAAAGAAAGATTGCCCCTTGAGTTTTAATTTGAAACTTATAAAACTATCATAAAAATACAAAGGTCTTCATAGGTAAGTGCTGTTACAAGTGTGTAATTACCATATCAGTGTTCCTGTGACTTCACCAGTCCGTTATAACAGTTTAAGACAGGTGAGACCCATTCTGTTATAACCATTTCTAACTGGTGTGAATATTAAATTAGTGTGAAACCTGACAACCATGGAATTTATCTGGTGAAAAAGTGGTAAATCAGACTCTGGGTAAACCAGTGCATTTTGGGCCTTATGTATTCTGTGTGAAAGTTGGTATGAGAAGTAATCAAGAGTAATATGGAATTTCATTCCACCTTTCACTGAAAGACTGTGACATGTTTGGCAGATATTAAGAATGGCTTCCAAGACTTTGTGAAAGAGGTGACAGCCATAGCTACCCATTAACCTGCTCCACATTATAAGCAAATATAAGTAAAAAGAACTTGGGACATTTCCAAACTTGCACAAAGCGTGATCTGGAATCTTGAGACCAGATTTATCCTCCATTTGAATTACATCAGAATAAATTTGGCTTTCAGTTTGTTCTTGGTTTTGACTCAAGACTCTGAAAATGTTGAATTGCTGGAAATGTTTTCAGGTCTCAGACGCAGTAATCACTTCTCTAATTGACACAATTGAGAGAGTTCTATATAAATATGGTTAAAATTCTTGTAAATTCTTCTTATTAAACTTACATAGACTCAGTCCCAAAAACAAGCTTCTCAGGTAAGGATGGTAATATCCCTCTCCACGCATAGACAATATACTTGCTAATATCTGCTCTGATGGGCATTGACAGATCTTGTTGTTTGGTTAAACAAAGATTGGAAAATCAATCCACATAAAGCCATTTTCTTCAACAATCTGTTCCTAACACGATCTTCATTTGTGAAATTCAATAGCAGCACAAGAAGACAACTCTGATATTTCCTTTTATACATCCTATGGGAAGGATTTTATTGCTGTAGAGGGTAAAAATTGTACCAACAGACAATGTTACGCAGCCAAACTGTTCATTATTTATCTGTGGCCTAAGATCTAACATTTGATGAATGAATTTACAGCAAAATAAGGTTAC
>JAWWES010000021.1:2895266-2963615 GCA_035583135.1 Lophotriccus pileatus
GGCAAAACAGACTTCCTCACAGATAAAGATTTAGCCAAGTTGAACTTTCTTGGAATTCTGCTAAGGACAGAAAAAGTTACTTTGGCCCATTTTTGGTGTGCATCTAATTGAAAAAGAACTTCATACTTCTGTCCTAAAAACCTTATTATGCATTATTGTCTATCACAGGGCTTGCAAGAAGGTATTTTGGGATCCAGAGAGTTCAGGATACCAAACTCCCCACATTAAACTATGCCATCTCGAGGAGTGGGGCTGCAGTTTTAATTACCATCCTAACACAGTTCAAAAAAAGAGAAGTTTCACAGTCAGTGTGCCAGAGGTGTCCATGGAGCTTCCTTTGCTTGCTTCTTGCATGTCCACATGTGTGTTTTGCATGTTTATATTTAGTTCTGAGTGGTAGATGAGTTTCTGTATGGCAGTAACTAGAAAATCATCCCACTGCTGTTGTGCACTCAGGATAAAATGTTGTGATTATTTCTTCTGTTGTGCAAGGTAACTGTACTTATATACTGGCTTCTTCTCTGTCAACAAAACCAGGATTCACCTGACAAATGAAAGTGCAGCACACATTCAGCTTTGGTATCCATGAAACTACTCGTTTGCTTGCAATTAACTATGCACTGAAATATAAAGGGGAGTTCACAATGAGTTCAGAATATATAAATTCACACAATGGCTGAGCTGTGTGTAGCCTTGGTTAACTCTAATTCCCTGTGCTTCGTGGTGCAGGACCATATTTTCAACTGGAATACTCTTGAAACAAATAAACAGAATTTTTGTGGCATCTTCAGATAATTAGCAGGAATGTTACAACCACTCTAAGGTTAAAGGTATTTATTTTCTTTAAGTCCCACAAACTGGCGTGAGAGGCTGTATTTCACCAGCTCTCTTGGTTTGAAATGTGAGGCAATTCCAGCAGCATCTCAAGGTAGAATTTCCTTCTTCATGGGTAGTACTTGTTATTGATCAGCTGGGATCAGGAAAAAGTGAAAGTAAGATACTGGAGTATAAAGCAGAACAAGGATACAGGATGTTAACTGTGAGGATATGTTTGCAAAAGGGCTTTGCTTTCATAGAATGATGGTCTTTGTTCATGCTGCTCTGTGTTCATGCTGTGTATTTAGAGTAGGCAAGTCAGGAACACTTCACTGCTGTGCACCAGACTCAGCTCAAAACTCCAGGAGCAAAACACAAATTTTACTGATATCACCTACCAGATGTTCTCAGGGGCTGGAACACTGCAGTTTAGCCTCTAAGTTATGCCTGTATCCATGCTTGAATTCTTATTCTGATATTTCAGAGTTCAGTTGCATGCTTAAGGAAACAAAGTACTTGTATAGATCCGTGGATTTGGCACATGAAAACCAGGCATTTTGTTTTGTTCTTTTAGAATGGCTTCTGGCATCCAGGGTGGGTTCCCACACACAGAGGGAGCTCCTGAGTCCGGGAGATGTGTCATTATCATGACCTCTTTTTGTTAATAAAACTCCATGCAGATAGCTAAGGCAGCATTTATTGTAATCATTGCCTTTCCAGTTATGCTGCCATGAAACGTTTGCACAGTTTGCTTCCAGAATTTCTTGTTTTGCAAGTCGCAAAATCCACCAGGAATGGCTCACGTAAAACACACATGAAAAGGGAAGTGGTGGTAACAGATGAATGCTTTTATCAGTTTAGCTGGGGACAAATTCAGCCAATGGCATCTTGGAGCAGAGCAGATACCTAATTCATAGTGAAAATTAGGAACCTGGACACTTTTGAGAATCTTCCTACCTACAAAACTACGATTTCAGGTACCTAAGTTCCTTAAACATCTCTCCTTAGATGAACTGGGAACAAAACTGATAGTGGCTTTCACAAGAACTTACACTCCAAGTTCATTTAGATAATTCCAGAAGACCATAAAAAGGGTCCAAAGAATTTTGCTTGTTCTTAGCAGAATGTATTAAGAAGCCAAAAAAATATAACTTTTTATAATAAGTTAATGATTGGGTAGGTACTGTGGGGGAAAAGTTTGATGTATGCACCTTGGATTGTCTGTATTTTCCGTTTGCTGTCTTTTGTTTGGTTGGTTTTTTTTCACTTTCACTCTTTTGTTTTACTTTGAACTTATGTACAGTCTTTCTACTTTTTCAGTAAATTTCATTTTGAAATGGATGTTCAGTTGTCCTACACTGAACATATCTCTAAGATCATGTGTTTCAAGACACAGTTTGGAGGGTCAAGTATTCTTTAGATCACAGCAATGATCTTATCTAAACCCGAGTCCAGTGGAAATCAAGCAGAAACCGACATGAAGCTGAACTCCCTAATGGTACCAGTTCCTAGAGATGAATTAAATCTTGCTAAGTTGAAAAAACACCTTTCAGTTGGTACAAGAGTTCAAACCAAATACAGACTGTTATCATTTGCAGTCATCTGGAAAGGAAAATGCTCTTAATGCAATGCCATTAAAGGATATTCCCTTGACTTTTCTTGCTCTGAGCTACTGTAGCTTGTTTACATTCCCCACAGAAACGGTGTGAAATCTTTCTCACACACTGTCAAACCTTTGAAGAAGTTTAAGGTAGGACTTAGGTTGTTGGAATATTGTAATCTGTTTCACTAAAAGTTAACATTTTAACCATAAGAACTCCTGAATCCTGCTTCCTTTTATACCTCCATGCACTAATCACGGTGGGAAGCATTAGACATCTAAGGCATTTATACTGGGAAAGCCAAAAGAAAACTATCCAGCAGGTCAAGGCATAGAAAATTGTAACAAACACCTGCTGCTTCTACATATGGATAGATTTTTCACTTAAGTGGCAATCACAGCTGAAAATGAAAGCACTGGTGGAAGGCGTATGAAAGCAGTTAAAGCCAGAAAAGCTCGTAGAAGTGTTTTATGAGAAAGCCTGTAGCTCCAAGTGTTAACTTCCACAGAGAAATGTGCAGAATTAGTTAGCTATTTTGTCTCTTTCATTTGCTAATCAATTTTCCCCACTACCAGCCTATGACAACTAGTAGGCCTGCACATTTGTTTCATATGGCTAAAGAATGTTTAACCCCCTACTGACCCTCTGGTGTTTGCTCTCCTTCCCTCAAGGCACGGAAGACTTTAAAGTAGAACCCGATGAATGAAAAGAATTAATCTCTTGGGGGCTTTTGTCATGAAAGCTTGAAAGAGGATCAGAACACGACATGCTGACAGCTTAAGTCAAGAGGAAAATTATGATATAATACAGCAAGTCAAAAAAGTTACATGCCATCTTATCCAAAAGGCATCTTATCCAAAAGTGTTCATATTGCCTTGGTTCTTTTTTTGGCTGCTCTTGCTACTGGTGACAACAGTAAAATCTATAGTGGAACCCCCGGAAAAGATGAAGGGTATTTGTGGCTGCTCTTTGAGAATAAAGCTGTTGAGCTTCTCAAAGAGGGGTGCAACATCTAAATGAGCTTCTTCTGACCCTTGTTTCTTATCCCTTTTATGGTCTATGATGAATCTCTGGTTGCTGATACATTTTTGTGGACATTTTTAATCAAGGTTTTTCTTCTAATGAGTTTACTTTGTTTGGACATTGTGAGATATAGGTTTGATAGTTTTAAATTTTTCTCCCTGGATACAGCATTGGCCAACTCCTCATGCCAGTAGGGACATTGTTTGTTGTGTGAATTTGTGGGCTTGCTCAGATACCTTTTCAGATATTTTTGTTATTAATTTAAATGAGTGATTTGCTTAGCAATTCTAGAAAGAATCAAGACCAGAGTGGGTTTGTAATTTAAATGGCAAGGGAGATAAAGTTGGGGTACATTTGTTTTCAAAGATAAGAGTCCTGTTCTTTCCTGTGGTCTTCATTCTAAGCTCTTGAAATGGCCATCAGACCAAAGATAAAGGTCTGGATAAATTACAGCAAAAATAACACATTTTCAGTCCTCCTGTGCTTATTCCTTTTCATTCTGCTTGGTATGGAAAGCCAGGCATATCCACAGCTATGCTCAACAGCTACTGGATGGCTATCCCAAACCCAAATATATTTTCACAGTGGTATTTTAAACCTGTGGCTTACTTTCTGGTTAGCATAATTTTAGGAGTCTCCTGAGCTCCCAAGCGAGCTTTGCCAGCCAGGACAAACTGAGAGGCATTGCTTTGAGTTTCCAAATTATATTACAGTGAGCCAACGGGAACTCTCGGTTATAATTCTGCTGGGGGGCTGTCTGTTTGCAGGAGGAGGTGTGAGACTGCAGCGTGTGCTGTGTTATCTCGGCGGGACGGTCCCTTGCAGGGTGAGCCGCGGTGTCTGTGAGTGACCAGAGCTGGACGGAGCAACAGAGTGCGTGTGGGAGGGACCGGGAGGGGTTTACAGACCTGTGACCGCCTCCTTCACATCTGCCCCTTGCAGCGGGACACGCTGTCCTTTCCTGCCGGGAATGCACAGGCCTGTCCTTCCCTGTCCCGCTCCCGGCCGTGTCCCTGCGCCGTGCCCGCCGTGGCCACCAGGGGGACCCATTGTCCCAGATAAGTGAGCGGGCGGTGTTAGGCTGGACCTAAGGGGTTTAAACCCGGCTTAACAACAGCCTCGAGCAGCTCCCGGCGGGACAAGGACGGGCAGACTGCTGCCTTTCTGCCCCAACACTCACGCCTGCCACTGGCACGGTGTGTCTTACCCAGCTAAGCAGTGGGAACATCTGACGGTGGGCGGTACCTTGGAAATGGAGCTGTGGAAAGTGAACGGTGAACCTCCCAGTCTCACACAAAGCTGAACTGGGAGACTAAAAAACCCACAAAAATGTATGTGCTAGCATATACTATAGGGGAAAAAAAAGAAACCAGCAAAATAGGACCAGTTTTAAGTTTTCATTTTTCGGCTGAAAAGGGTCCAGAGTTCATCGGAACTTTGAGATCAGATCTTTGGATTTTCTGAGTGGAAATGGAAAAAATTTAC
The DNA here is from genome assembly GCA_035583135.1 of Lophotriccus pileatus. Lineage (NCBI taxonomy): Eukaryota > Metazoa > Chordata > Aves > Passeriformes > Tyrannidae > Lophotriccus > Lophotriccus pileatus. The sequence continues at coordinate 2,900,192 of JAWWES010000021.1, forward strand.
GTTCTAAAAACCATTGAAGAGATGATAGATCTCTTCTTTGGAAGTACAATTTGACAACAGTTTTCTAATTGGACTTTTTTTGAGAAGCAAACCATGTAGACCTGGATCATAACCCTGCAATCATCAGCAGGATGATACAGGATACCTGTATTGCCTTACAAGCTCAGTTCACACTGAGGCTGCACAGCATAGGGACTAATCATCTCCCCTAATCACAATGTGCAGTGATGGAGGTAGCTCGTATCATGCTGATTAAAGCTGGTTTATAGCCTCAGTTTTCCATGTGTGTGCAGAGCAGGCTTTCAATCGAGGTGTCACATGTTTACTAGCAAAATTAATGAAAATTTTCAGAGCTATGAAAGCGAAATGCTGCTGGTTTCCCTAGTGTTTCTAAAAAAAAACTCTTCAGAAATGGAGCAGATGATATTAGCAAAATCTCAAATAAAAGAGCAGTTTTACAGTGAGAAGTGGAAGTGTTAAAAAAAAAAATACATGCAGAAAGATTAATAAATCATTCTTGACTCAAATACCTCCTTGCTCCATGGTTCTAAGGCTATTTGGAAGCCATGGGACTCCTTTTCTTTCAGCTCAGAGCTAAGATGTTCTCAGCAAGAGGATGATAACTTCTGGCTTCATTTACCCATTTTTTGGAGCACAGCTGAATGCTCATTTGGGTTGTATCCTATCTGTGGAAATTCCACTGAGCTCAGTGAAAATAGCCCACAAGGAGGGGCGGGAGGAGAAAAGAGCCTGAAATTTGGATTGAGATGAGGTTGATAAATTGAAAACTTAATATCCACAAAACACTGATGGGTTCTGTTTGTGTATCCATAGTTACTCACTACATATCCTTCCAGTGTCCTGCATTCTCACTGCAACAAGCAGTAAGAGAAAAAAAGTTACTTTATCTGGATCTCTTTTGCTTGAGGATACAAAATTCTTTTGAAAACATCCCGAGTGGCTAATACAGTGTTTTATATTAGAGCAAGACTTTTGGTCATATCCCAGCAGTTTAAGGAGATGCTTCAGGAGACCTTTACAATGAGAAAACCTAAAGTTAGAAGTTTGGAAATAAGGTACAAAGAGCCCAGTTCTGTTCTATAATGTTGCTTTTAGCTTTGTGTAGGTATTATGGCTATTCCAAGTTTTATCTGGGCTAATATGCTGCCTAAAGTGGTTTCAAAACAAGCATTTATCTGTGAGAAACATCTACTCTGTGAAAAATAAAAAAGAGAAATTGGTACTCAAGGATTAGAGTTGATCCTTTGGATGATGCAACTTTTACTTAAATTAGTATCAGTCTTACACTAAACTTAATGGGAGTTGTGAAGAGTGTGGAATGGGGAATCCTCATTTAGTGACAATATGGAAAATATGATTCTGAGGTTTTTAAAAACTTCCTCGAAAATATTTAAAATTAAGTCTAGATATGCTGACTTCAGAATCAGAAGAATAGCTGTCCTGAATTTCTATCTTTTGTTGGGCATTTCTTCCACAAATTTGAAAATTCATGGGTTTGATTTCAATGAAACAGATTTCAGTTGAGTTGCTTTGAAGAGCCATGTTGGGCTTAAGAATTTTGTCTGCAATTCAGAGGTCAAGGGCAGAATTTTTCAAAAAATGAAAAATTATACTCTAAGTAGGTAATATGCTTAACATAAACATTTGTTATGATGAAAGATCCTTAAAAACCTGGAGGTTCATTGAAGTTCTTGGGGTTCACTGAAGCATAAACTTGTCTTCTAAAATGACACTACTTTACATGCTTTGAAGTTTTCTTAATGTCTTAAAGTGGTTCAGCTGTAGCTTAGATTTGATCACATGTAAAGATAAAGAACATAGGAATGCACAGATACTAATATTTACATTTTTATGTGCAAAGTTCATATATTTGCAACTGGGTAAGAATGTTAGCATTTATTCCAATTTTAGGTAAGAACACTGTGATCAAACTGGAGCTAATGGGTTCTGATAGTGGTCAATAATATTTGGTCTTCAATATTCGTTGACAAGGTTAATATACAAATGCATTTATATCAGCTACAGCCAAGCCAGTTCACTAAATATGAATTGAGTTGACATTTACTGATATGTTGGGATACTTGAAGCATAATTTAATTGTAACCAAATGCTAAAAAAATCTAGCAGTTTATGGTCCTGTTGCTGAAAAAGTGCATCTAACTGCCTGGATGGTATATCACACAAATTGTGTTTTTAAGCAGAGCTATGGGTTTCTTGTATTAGCACTAAAATGATACTGACAAGTGCTGCTTTCCTTCCAGAATTACTTAATATGTCTCTTCTTAACTAGTTGCAGTATATATGAATCACATACTTTGGTCTGTAACTCCTGGAGTTGAGGCCATCAACTGTTACATTATCCTTCCTGTTTGAGTGTGTTTGGCAAAGAGAACGAGCCCTGCAAGTAAGAAAGTGATCCATTTTGTGTTTCCACTACTCTGGCCACTACTTCGGTTGTTTCATTCCCTTTCTGTCAGGTGAGATCATTATTACATGTCTTGTCCTGGGCAGTTATTCTCATTTGGGGCGTGTAGGTTTTGAGGCAATCAGTCAGAGGTCAGATTTGGTCAGGGTGGGGAGCCTTTCCAAATTACTCCTGGAAAAGGTGGGACCAGTTCCTGAAGCAACATTCTGTGAGTGGAAAAAATTATTTGGTGAAAAGCTGTAATGTTTCATGCATCTTTTATAGGGCAGCTCTATATGAGAAAGCCTGAGAACAGACAGACTGAAAGTGCACAAATGTCTTAATGAGAATTCATCAAAGTGAGCTCTTCTTTGGAACGTAAGTTGAAGTACATCTGAATTGCTTCTCAGTACAATGATTTTCTGGTGTTGTGATCAGAATTAAGATTCCACTCTGGAGCTTGTTAAATTATTCTTCACCAAATGGGACTAAATCCCTGTCCTCAGTCCCTTGTTGTGGAACTTGGACACCAAACTCAGCTCTGGATCTGCCTTTTGCTCCTGGGAATCCATCTTGATCAATAGCTCCAACCTTAGTGAAAGTAAATATGAAACAACTGGAAGCCAAGTTAAAGCAATTTATCTTGGTTTGTCTTTATTATTTGCAGGCCACAACTTCTCTACTTAAGCAGCAAACACCAATACAGATAATAAATGGGAAATGCCTTCATTTAGAACATGTGCAGAACTATCAATTATGGAGGACATACAAGACCATTTTAAAGGTTTAGGTTTTCTGAAACAGAATTACTGAAATAATAACTGAAGTGAGTGCACTTTCACTAGAGACTGGTAGTTACTAGTAATTGTGTTGCATATACACTTTAGACATTGACCTCATGTCTCAGACATCCAGCATACCGAAAGCTTGGTTGCTTAGCAGTGAATGCTAAGTGACATATTAAGTTCAACCAAGTGTCAGTCATTGCAATGATGTCATGTTGTCCAAAACCCATTAATTACTTTGAAAATTCCCACAGTAACTGAAAATCTCAGATTATCTGCCTGAATTAATGGGAGCCCTGTAATTGAATGATGGATCCCATGCTGTTATTTTGTACCCTATGTACTTAACATATACATTTTGAGTGAAGGTGGCAAATACAGGTTTTGGTGATCTCTACTCATCTCAGAATCACTGCCAGTTTTAATACTGCCATTCAGAACAATTCTACTATAAGAAGAAATGTACACCTTAGAAACCAATATTCCTTATGAGTGATATGTAAAGATTTTGGTGCAATTACATGGCTGAGAGTTGGAGACTCTGTGCCAAAACCTCTCATTCTTGTTTTAGCAATGTTTGAGATTCCAAGGGAGAGAAAAGGAGGTAAAGTTAATTTTTTTTTTAATATCACCTACTAATTGCAGTGTTGTTTTTTTTTTTTTTCCGTCAGGAATGTATAAAGAAAGAAAGTTTTGAAGTGTGTTTGTGCACTGAGTTACCAGGCAGTAGTTAAATTCTAGAGCAGCACAGGTGAATGCTTGGGACTCCATGCTTTACTCAGCCAAGAGCTGGGAGGTGCTTTCTTACAAGCAATCACAGGTTGCAGGACACTGTTGTTCATTCCAGGCCCCTCTTTACGCTCCTGGGAGAGATGGGGCAGATCCCTGTTTGGTGGTGTCAACAGCCAGTCTCCCCTTCTCCATTTGGTCACTAGTTGTCAGCTTTTACTGTATTTTATGTGATCTACTTCGGTGCAGCTCTGTTTTAGAGATCAACTCCTGTAGTAGTAGAAAAAACCCTCCAAATTCATATTATGAAACTTGAGGAAATATTTTCTAGTGATAATATTCCAGCCAAAGCCTGTCTCTCTGCTGATAGAAACTGCAAACAGTTTGCAATCTTCTTCTGAAAGATCTTGTTGGGATTTTTCTTTCACTTTAATGGATTCATTGTGAGCAAGTTGCCACTGTGAACCAATATTCACTGTTCAGAATTAGGTTATGTTAAAGTTCTTCCCAATATGGCCTGACGTATTTGATTTGTAGGAAGCAGGTATGAGAAGGAAGGAAAGGAAGATTAATTAAATTATGTTTATATGATTAATCATTAGGCCAACTTTCTGCTGCTGAGGCTGCTGGGAAGGAGAGCATTATTCACAGGGTGGTGAAATTAAACTTATCTGCACTTTCTCTTTGACAAAGAGATGTATAGTCATAAAAGCAACTTTCTTGCTTTGCCACTGTACATAGTGGCAGCAAAAGATGACGTGATGCTTCTTTGGTTGTGGTTTTAATTTGCCTTTCTTTCATTCTGTTATTCTTCACATGTGTACAAGCCATGTTCAAACAGAAGGCTCAGAAACTGGCTAATCTGTGGTGCAGCCAATTTTGGAAGCCAATTTCTAGATACCTGATTTTTTGGTGGTACCCCTCAGTAGAAGGGTAGGATCAGATGGGGAGGTGATACAGAATATTTCTTTATTTATTCTGTCAGCTTCTACCTTCCAAAAATTATAAACTCAGCATTTTCCAGGATGGCTCTATATGTCCCCAATATCAAGATTGTATACTGTGGGGAATGTTAGATCCCATTCAGTTTATAATGTAACGGGGTTTTTTCAGTCTTTTATTTGAAGAAGAGTGTGTGTCCTTTAAAAAAGGGAAAAAAAGAGAGAGAGAGGGTTGTTTATTGGAGTCAGTCAGTCTTACAAAGCTTATATTGAGCTTAAACAAAATAGTGTATTAGACCTAATACATGCAACATGATCAGTATAAAAAAGAAATCTGAGCCCCCAGAACATATACAAATAAAAATGCAAGCACAAGCTGTGCTTGGCTATCTAAGAAGTGGGACTAGTGAACTGCAGTGAAGTTTCTGAGGCAGCATAAACCCCAAAGTCAGTTTACCAAAGTTGAAGTAATTCTTTTGGAATCAACCAAGTGATTTTGGCTTTATTCCAGCCGAGGACTGGTCAGCAGGATCTATTTTGGGGATGAGGAATGCCCCAAAGTGCTGAATGTAGAAGTCAGGGCCACTGGGGCATATCGTTATCCATTTCACACTGTGGAATGGGCTGTGTAATTACCTTCCTCGACTGAGGAACCTACAGGCCTGCAGAAACCTGGCTGTCCAAGCCATCTTCTGCTTTTAGCAAGCTCATTTATTTGCAGCATTTTGCTAACGTTGCCATTTAAACGGCCTAAGAGCCAAACCTATTGTGACTTGCCCCTCCCCAAAGGGATATCTCCTTTCCTAGTCTGCTAACTCTGGAAATGCACTAGAAGAATGGAATATCCTTAAAATTGCACTCCTCTGCCAGGAAAATCAGATTTCACTCCTGAATCTAAAACTATCTCTTATTATTAATAGCAAACATGTATGTAGCAACTGTGTTTGCATTGCATTTTACCAAAAGGAACAAGACATTCTCCTTGCCCTGATTAATATGCAGACTGAATAAACCAAACACGGCATGCTAAATTTATCCATTTTAAAACACATTTAGCTTCCATTACTACAGACAGCTGTCACTTTTATATTCTTGGTGTGTGGTTTTTTTTTTTTAAATGTGCCTGTAAGAAAATGTAATGCTGTTATTTCTATAGGTAACTAAAAAATAAGAAGCTAATTAGCTGGAGTTCACACAAAAACATATATGGCAGAGGAGGGACCTAAAATGACATGTTCTGGCAACATCCTGTTGTCCTGGCTGGTGTATTTCTCTTGAAATCAGGCAAAAGAAGTCAATGAGGAAAGAAACAGCTTTTCCTTGAAATGACTTGTCTTGTTGGACACCCTGCAAGCAAAGGCTGTGAGTTCTTTGCTTGTTTTTAGAACCTCAGGAAACACCTGCGTGCAGAAGAAACTCCTCTAAGCCCACAACTCTCAGATGGAATATATCTGATTGTCAGACTTCTCAGTCATGAAGTGGGCAGGACAACGCAGAGGAGTATGTGGAAAGGTACTGTTATCACTAATCACAGAAAGTAAAGCAAGTATTGCTTAAGGCTTGTTTTAGAATATTTCAGATGCTTGTTGGTATTTTTTATTCAGGCTCAGTGGATTTTTTCTCCACATCTCAGCAAAATGGATTTTCAGGTCAATTTTCCTGAACACTGGCATGTTATACACAACCACATAAGGGTTCAAAGCTACAGGACTCACTACCTATAAAAATAGTTGCTGCTGGGAGTCACTTTCACTAACTTTTCAGAGGCAAAGCAAAAATCAAGAAATCCAGTAAAAGCTTGCCTTTCATTCTGAATTATTGAGCACACATACACTCGTGTGCCTAAACCTCTCCTACACTGACATCAGTGACAGAGTGCAAATGCAGTCACGTGTTATCAGCAACTGGCTGCATCAAAGCTCAACTTCTGAAGTCCAACTCTGTGGTATTGCAATGGAGAGCTTATGTAACGTTCCCAACTAATTAATCAAACAATTTTTAAGACATACTAACTTATCTGAGTACAGGAAAGCCAGGCTCTTTTAAACTTACAGGGGAAAATAAGAAAGATGAGTGTCTTTCTCAGCAAATGCCTTTATTAGACCAGTTTTGAAAGGGTCACTTTGGATATTGATGGAAGAAAAATAAAATAATCAAATTTAGAGATTCTAAGCCTAAAATCTTAACCTTGATTTTTTCTTCAGCACCAAAAACCACAGCACTGGATCATCTAGGCACAGAACAGTCCTCCAAAATTTGAGTATCACAATATATACATTTTTCCATAAAATGATCATGCTCTCTTATGAACAGAAGTCATCTAGTTAGGAATGCTCTGCACACTTTCCCCTTACCTCTATTGATAAACATTTGATATTGTTACCTTAGCTCATCTTAGGTTGTTGTTGCTCTGCCTCTGTGAAGAAATTCATCCATCACATTGTTATAGGCATCAATTCCATGAGCAATTCAATTTTTCCCCTAATGTCTCCTGCTGTTCTATCATCTGATAGATGATGCTTTCCACACCCACTCTTTTCTTTACAGTTGTTTGCACTTAGAAAATTAGCCCAGTGGTTTATTACAATGGAATGGGCTCCACAGGCAACGGGGGAGTTTCTGTGCTCTGTATGAGCTCACACTTCCACAGGAGGCACATCCACAGAGTTCTGTGCAGACTTCTGGCTACAGCTGGCTGTCATCCAGCTGGATTTCAGCGTGGGCAAAGCCAGCATGTGTGTGCCTGGAAAACCCCAGGGAGCCACCCCCGTGGGGTTCTCTGGCACTGCCCTTCTTATGGCACATTCTTGCAAATCAGCTGAGTGTCAAAGGACTGTGCTGAGGTCTGCATGGAACAGTTTTCAAGGGCAATAGGAAATACCCCAAATAACTGAACCCATAGGAAATAAGTGACCCAAATCCTATTGAAGCTGATAGAGCACCTTTGGCTTCACTGGCCTTCAGAAATAGGCCGGAGAGGTGTTCAACAGTTGAACTGCAGAGCCAGATCTGACCACGTAAATGTACTGCTTAGAGTCATATTCCACCCCACTCTCTTTTCATTTTCAAGTCTAATAAGTGACTAAAACAAGAGTATGCTGATTTTTGGGGGTTTTTTTTGTGTGTGGGTGCTCCCCAGCCCCTAGAAAGTACATATTAAGTAGATAAGGGTGCTTGTTGATGGTAAGAAATTTGCTAAACTGGAGTCAACACAAACTTTTTTTCCTAATGATTTGAATGTCTTGAAGCCAAAAATACAACCAATCATCCTTGTTCTTTTTCTGGGTTATGCTTCATCCTGAATTCATACAAATCATTTGGCTTCCAATTGGGAAGGCCTGTTAAGTCATTGATTGCCACGGGGCACTTAAAATTCATATCAGCTTCTACCCACTACTGCTTTGGTTTTATTTTAGCTTATAATCACTTTCAAATGTGCCTCATATATATGCATTCTTTTATAAAGTGTTATTTTAAAAGGTTAAATTAATTTAAAGAAAAGTATCTTTCCCCAAAATTAGCACATATTTTTGGATGCCACAAAGTCATACATAGCAGAATAATGCAATACTAGATTACTGCCTGAAACTAAAATCAAGTCAGTGGAATTTCCTAATCTACTAAATGCTAGATATTCTAGATCTCTGGAGCCAGAGTACTTGCAAAGTCCTTAACTAGTGACTAATTGAAAGAAAAATGCTGCCAAATTACACAGAATGAAAACAAGGGAAGAAAGGTAGATTTGGGAAAGAAATAGTATTGAATGAACCTGAAAAGATGGAACATCTCCTTGGTGACCTCTTTACATGTGGCTTACATTATCCACTGCAATTTTAAAGTGATTAAATATTTATGTCACAATAAAAAGAGGCGAGATGGGATGGGTTTAAGGAAATTAATGGTACGAATATCAGTTCTTTAACGCTAACAGTCTTATTGCTGAATAAGAATCATTCCATTCTGTATATAATAACCTTGCATATGGTTTAATCCAGGTTTGCAAATCGATTGACTGTATATCAGTTCCCACTCAGTGACTCTGATCTTTGTGCAGTTCCAGCTGAAGGTAGGAAGGAAAGCAGAGACCACCTTCTTGTAAAGGCTTTGTGTAAAAGAGGCAGCCAGGAATGGGAAAAATCCTGCTCCTGCTGCAGGAAAGGGAAGTGTGTGAGTTACAAACTCAGTGTCACAAAAAGAGGTACAGACTTGATCAGTTTTAACTGCTCAGGGAACTGTTTTATTTAAATCTACGTTGATTATAGAAACCACACATTAGCAAATTTCGCTTTTTAAATATTGACAAAATTTAATTAAAAGAATAAACAATAACAGATATTTTGTCTTGACCTCGAAAGCATTGAATGCATAGTTTATTGCATTTAGTAGTAACTGAATTAGTCTGTGTAAATAGAAAATTTTAACAGGTTTTAAGTATTTTTAAGGGTCTCTTTTTTTTTTTTTTTGAAAACTGATTCAAGTGAATGCAAAAATATCAAAATCAGTAGTAAATAACACTGACTAATTTTTAAGCTTCTTTAAGAAAAAGCTGTTGTTTGTGAACCTCACCCCATTTCAGGGCACAGCTGTGAATTGGCTCACATTTTGCTTGACCGATGGGTGGTTAGATCACAACAACAAGAGATGCTGGGAAGTAGCAGAAACAAAGAATATTTATTGATCATGTTCTTAGTTACAGGGTGTATTTTACATCAACCAGCCAACTCACCTGAGGCTGGAGCTGTCCCCTTTTCACTCAGCACCTGTCACCAGTCACCACTGAGATTTCCCAGTTTCAACAGTTCACTTACCACTCTCTGTACTCATTTATGCCAAACAATATGGCAAGTTCCAAACACAGAAAATACACAGTTCTGCCACTACTGTATCTGGCAGACAAGAAAATAGGAAAATAGGGAGCGCAGGGACCAGTTCAGCAAGAGCAAGAGCAGCAAGGGTGGAAACCATCCAATGCACTCTGTCCACTAAACAGTTTCACAAGATTCTGTATCTGCTGTCTCCAGTCACAAATTATTTGTAGACATTACCAAACATAAGTGAGTAGGCACTTTTTCACTTAGAGTGTAGGTTAGCTTTCATTTAAGCTGGTGATATTTCGATTTTGGTTTATTCGCTTTAAAGTATATTTTATCTTAGGGCTGAACATGAGCCAATTTTGTCTTGGCATTTACTGGAATGCCGTAATTTTTTTAAAAAAATTGAGGTTTCCTGAAATGTGGTTTATTTTGCAAATTTAAAAAGTATAGAAAGCCACATTCTTGATCCTCTTTTTAAGAATCAGATCTTATCAAACTCGTGTTTTTCTATCATAAAATCCCATGTGTATAGAACAATGCCTTATTTCATTAAAATACTTCTACTAAGCATGTTTAAAAAAATATTTTAATAGAAACATTTACAATTTTTGTGCATTCATATGGTATTTCTAATAGATCTTGTCAGACAGAAGACATCTATAAATATCATGTATTGTACAATCTGGTTTTAGCTTCTGAATAGCTCTGACTCAGCACAGATTGTAAAAAGCCAATGGCTGTTGAAAATGGGTTAGTTCTGTTTGGTCGACTGAGATGGTAAAATATGCCAAAATAAGCACAAAATCTAACAGCACTACTAAATAGTTTTCTGTTTCTATTTGTCTCAAAAGTAACTAAACACTCTCCAGTTTTGCCTTAAGAATTATTTAGGTTGACTTCTGCTTCTTCAAGTAGGAATAATTCCATGTTCATCTTTTGGTGTAAAATTGGATTTTTTTGTCTTTGTAATATCACCTTATATGTAATAAGGTTTATATATAATTCAGGGGAAAACGTACTTCTCCAGATGTTTAAATGTAACAGATTCTAAAACTTGTGAGAATATAGAAACCAAAAAAGTGATAGTGTTCTTAATTTAGGTGGTGTCTGACATGCTCACTAACTCTTACTGTCACTATTTTTATTTCATTCCACAAACGTAGACCAAGTGTGTTGTGTCCTTTTCTGGAATTGGTGGGGAGGGAGGGTGGGAGGGTGTGTGACCTTTCTTTTTATCAGGCTGAGTTTGCACATCTGGGGGATGCAAAGAAAGAAGGTCTCATGGCCATCTTGTGGTCTGTGGCCAGAGGGAGAATAGTTGATGCACTGGTCTTTGATGTGTTTGATGTTGTTTAATTTTCTCCATCCCACACAGTTGGATCAATTGTGTTTTATCAATCATCCTGAAATAGCTGCTTGCAAAATTGTAACACCCTTGGCAGGAGCAGTGAATAATGCTGACTCTCACTTCTTAATTCCCTGCTTTCTTCAGGTTAAAAGTAACTTGTTGATCTCCATCATCTAGTACATCTCCCTTTGATGTACTAGAAGGGGAACAGTTGTGTACATAACATTCCCTACCCTTTAGAAAAGCTTTACAAGTCCAGTGTAAGTTCCTCCCTGCATTGTCAGTGACAGCACAGGCTGGAAATGGAAACCATCCAGATGGGCACCAGTGTTGGCCTTCACCACGTTTTCCCAAAGCTTTTTAAGTGCAAGATGTTCAAAAGGCTGATTCATTTGCTGGAAATTACCTGTGATCTTAAGGTGGATCATTCCCATAACAATTCTGAATGCACAACCAGACTCCTGATTTCTTCCCATTCCCTGTGTTGTCAGTAAGGCCACTGTATGATATTCCTATTACTGTGTTCTGTGATTCCCAATCCCATGTCTTTGAACTGCCTCAGTCTGGTTCTTTTCAGACAAAAATAAGCTGCAGATTCCCCCCCCACCACTGTAAGGCAGCTCAGTTCTGTGGGGAGAAGGGTATTTAAACAGAGCACAGGATCACAGAATCATTTAGGTTGGAAAAGACCTCTGAGATTGCTGAGTCCAACCTGTGACTGATCACCACCTTGTCAATCAGACCAGAGCACTGAGTGCCATGTCCAGTTGTTTCTTGAACATGTTGAGAGCAGTTAAAGACAATCCATCCCAGTGACTCAGTGGTGGCACGAAGTGAGGTTGCTTTAAGATGTTCCTCCCAGGCCCAGGGCCAATTGAGCTCTGTACTATTGTTGTGCTTATTGTAAGCTGACAAGTTTCTGACCAGAATTCTAGAATGTGTTGTGTACAATAGCAGAGGAGTTGACTCAAGGATGTAGGTCTGCTCCAGTTCTTTGTTTCTCCCAAAACCCCAACTGTTGAGCTCAGAAATTGGCTCAGTTTCTGTTAAAGGAATGCTGAAAGCCCTTGTGAAGATGCAGAACCCCCTGGAGAGGCTTGGTGACATATGTAGATATTAGTGCCCCACAGAAGGCATTGAGAAGTCATCTCTGATATGTGGGTGTCCTGGGAAGGGCTTATGCTGAAATATGTGTAAAAGTAACAGAGCAGAAAAAAAAGTCTGTTGGAAACGACCACTTAGCAATTATCTATAAAATACAACCATTGCAGCTGTTGTTTTCAGTGTTTAGATGCTGATAGTCATGTGTTATTTGGGAAGAACTTTCATCACTTTTGGTCTGAAAAATATTTAAACATGGAATTGTGTTTTGCACATGAGCAAAGAATTTGAGCCTGGTCTCAGGAAAGAGGCTTATATACCACAGTTACATATTTTACATATGCAGCCCTCTTAAGACAGTTGCAGAAAATGGTATAGGAAATGACAGAAAATGTAAGATCATGCAGAATTCAAAGAATATTTATTTCATTGTGAGTTAGTATTTAACAAAAGAAAGGGGAAAATATATTCCTTTAGCTTTCGAGTATTTGGGACAACATACCTGTTAATTATTGTTGGTCTGTGCAACTGGAGGTCAAAATCTGTATTTTGAGTAGTTTTAAAGTTTCACAGAAGCCTGTTTTCACCAATTTTATTTGACTTTCCATTAATGACTAAGATGAATGCTCATGCAAACCCTGTACTTACAGTTAAGTGGGAGTGTTTTCAAATATTCTGAAGAATAGGATGAGAAAAGCTGTGTGGGAAAATGCTGCATAGTGTTTGTTAAAGAGAAATATTCACACCTATTCCAGCTGCTGGCTGCAGATGTTTATACACATCACACATTATTCTGTAAGACATTGCTCTCTGTTTTCTTTGGGTTTACACTGCAATAAGATTTATTTTTTTTAATCCTGAGATTTCTGACATTAATGGGACTCAATTTCAAACTGGAGAGAAAGAATAAAAAATAAGAAAAAGTGTAATTTCTGATCAGAGATAAACATATACTTAAATGCTCCATTAAGTCACAATGAACATATCATGTTCAGTAGGAAATGAGGGGAAAATGCTGCATTCAGGTGAGAGTTTTGCAATATATAAATCATGCACATAATGTTTCAGAAAGAATTTATCCATTTGATCACAAAGCTGGCAGAGAAATCACTAAGGAAACAACCCATGACAATAGGGTTCATTGTTCCTTACAGAATTCCCCATGTATCATTTTCCCCTATTTAATTGGAACAGTCCTCTGAACTTGTAAGGCAATAAAATCATTCCAGCTGAATCAGACAATAAAATCAGACCCCTACCCATGGTGTTCTCAGGACAGATACTGCAATGTCACCACAGCACTCACATGCTTTGTATCACGGAATGTGACCTCTAGGATAGCATGCCTAAATTTATGGCCTTCAAGGTGAAAAACAGCAGTTATTTTGAAGTGGTTACAATGTTTATAGTAGTTAAGGGGACAATCACAGCATCCTATAGATGGACACAGATCCATCTTAACTTTGCAGTGCAAAATCCAACCTGGTGAAATATTGCAGACTCTTGGCATCAGGTAGTTGTAAGCCCAATCTGGTTTTTCTCTGTCTTGCCTACAAATTGCTGGGACCAACTTGTAAGGAACTTCGTTATTTTACTTAATGTTTGATCTGCAGGAGGTGCTTGTTTCTCAGTTTCCTCCTCTGTGAGAGGCAGGGCAGTTGATCTCTGCCTTCCTTTCAAGAGACCAGAAGTACCTGTGAGACACAGGAACGATTATGGATCAATTCCTTTGAAATCACTTGACAAATGAGTCTTTGTGAAGAGTTAACAGCTCAAATCGCTTTGGCTTGGCACCTGTGGCAGTGAGGATGTTTCTCTACCCTGAGGAGCTTTACTCCTCAGAGCAGGGGGCATCAGTGCTCCATTATTGCCAACTCAAGATGCAGTCCTTACAAATCTCCCTGCGACATTAACTCAGGGCAAACATGGCTTTCTGTATAATTATTTTAACTGATGGAAAGCTAATGACAGTTGAATTCATAGCATGGGCCTTTCAGAGCTGCACAAACTGTTTGCTCTATTCCCCCTCCACTGATCAGAGTTCATGTGAATATACAAGGAAGAAATGAACACCTTAGCATATTTTAGCATCTTAACGTGCATATTGCAAATAAAACCCCCCAAAGATTTTCAACGTTAAATAATTCTCTGCCATCGAGATTAAGTGCTTTTTATCCCTTAGAAGTCATTTCCTTTAGCTTAAAACCATGGGAATTTGTCTTTTCTTTACTTGCCAAAGCCACAGTGCAGAACAGCCATCATAAAGTAATTAACACTGTCTGTCTGTTCTCATTAAATTAAACAGATGTAAGGTATATGTCTAGGGTGGAGGTTGGACTTATTAAATGAACCTCACTTAAAACAATAAAGTTGGTATTTTTCACCACATTAATTTACTAATGAAGAATTTTTCCTTGTTCAGTTTTATGTTAGTGCTAGAGCAGACAGTTACCCTCCTGTTGTGATCGTTGTTTCTCAGCTAATAATAATTTTTAAATAATAAGAATGATCATAAAATTAGAATTTAAAAGGAACTACAGTTCTAACTGGGCATCAGTGAAAGATCTGTGCACATCCTTCATAGGTGTGAGAGTGCACGTACGCACCTGAGAGCACTGCATGCCTCTGTTTGTTGCCCCTGTTGGCAGTCCCTGCTCTGACCTGGATTGTAAAATCTCCCTGATGAGCCATCTATGTTGAAGACAGAGGTGAAGAGAGCATTACACACCTCTGCCTCATCTCTGTCCCTGTTTTTGAGGTGGCCATCCTCATCCTGGAACAGGATAATGTTATTTCTACACTACTTTTTGCCATTATTATATTTGAAAAAAACCTTTTTAATGTCCCCCACATTTCTGGCCAGTTTCATCTGCAATTGAGCTTTGGTCACATGAATTTTCTCCCTGCAGGGACAAGCAGCATCTCTGTATTCTTCCCATGTCACCTGACCTTGCTTCCACTGGGCACACACCTTTTTTTTTTGCCTTATTTCCAAGAGAAGATCCCTGCTCAGCCAAGCTGCCCTTCTGCCTCGCCTGCTTGGCTTCCAGCATTTGGGAATTGCCGCTCCTGTGCCCTCAGGAGGTGATGTTTGAAAAGTGACTAGCACTGATGGACACCAGCACCTGCAAAAACGAAGGGACCTTCCTCACTAGTTCCCTGGGCAGCCTGAAGTCTGCTCTCCTCATGGCCAGAGTGGAGGTTTTGCTGGCACTTTTCCTTCTGTCAACAGAGATTTTAAACTTGATCATTTCGTGATTGCTGTGGCCAAGAGAGCCCCAGTCTTCACTTCACTCAAGAGATCCTCTCTGCTGACAGCATTAGATTAAAGAGCATCTTTCCGAGTCGGCTCCCGAAGGACCTGTTCCATTAAGTTGTCATCCATGTTTTCTGAGAATCTTCTGGTCTCAGGCACTGGCCCGCAGGTAAAGCACCTGAGCAGTCAGTAAGGGCCACTCAGTTCCACTCAATTAAACACACTTCTTGTGCTGGAAAGAGGAACGTAATTGTGGAAACCAGAAGCATTTGTGTACCTCGTTGGATTGGGTACTGTTTGAACAGATGGGAAACTTAGCTGCACCAAAGGCTGTGGTGTTTTACTGTCTTGTGTTTTAGGTGTAATTTAGCATTTCAGCACAGACATCCGTTAAGTTGTTTTAACATGGTAGCTGCTACAGTTCCTCTCAGCTTTTGCGTGTGCCAAGCCTGCTTCTGCACGTAATGAATGGTGTAAAGTGTTTTCCAGAAATGCTTTGCTTCAAGGTTATGGGTTTTGCTAAGTGTCACGAGCTGGCAGTTACTTGTAGGGAGATTGCCAGACGATCAGAAGGTAAAGAAGGAAATGGTGTCAGTAAGTGCTTTCCCTGTTCCTGCCGCCCTTACAGCTCCAGCTGGGCTGTGTGTCCCACGCAGGAGCGTGGATCTGTGCTGCACACGAGTACAAAACCACATATGTAGAAGGAATAGCCTTCCCCCAGTGTCACCAGCAATGTTCCCCACCAGCACCAGGCCTTTCCCAGTCTGAGTGGAACAGCTTGTCAGGTGTGCTGGGTGTGCCAGAGGAGGCTCCTGGCCAAGGACCTGGCTGCTCTCCATGATTTCTCCAGCAGCATTCGAACCACATTTCCTTGCCAACAAATTCCTTATGCCATTCCATGAGGAAGGAGGGAAGGGAGGGCTGTGCTGCAGGCCGTTAGAGGCAGGTGTGGCCCTGGGGTCTAACAGCCATAATTTAGAGCATCTTACAGTTTCTTCTAGACAGTTCTGGGAACCCCTGGGGGACTCCACCTGTTCTGAGGAAAAACAATGGTGTCTTACAGTACTTTTGGCCCTTTCCCTTCCTCTGAGGTGTGACAAATGGAGTTTGTGTATCTGAGTGTCTGCCTCTGTTCTTAGGCATTTATGAGACATGGTATATTTTGGACACATCCAACTAAGCTATTTATCACCATGGAGATTTTTTTAAACACTGCAGGAAAACAGGTAGAAAATTTGTTTATCAGATTTGTTCTCTGATGAATCTGGGAGGAAAAAAAATTAAGGTTAAAAGCTTTAATTAATGGAGATAATTTGAAAATCAGATCCCTTTATGATTCAATAATCTTTCAGACTTAAGTCATGTTTATAAAATCACACCCACAGAAAGTGGCCAGAAGAAGTTACTTAGATTTTTTCAAAGTATTTTTTTCAATGTGTACATATTCTATTCCTTTTACTTTAGAAGCTGATGAACAAATTTTTTGTATCCCTTGTTAGCATGATCCAGTCAGCTGTGGTAAATGGTAATCCTTGCTTTTAATCTTGAGAGACATATATTTGGAATTGAAGGAACAGAATTTCATTATCTGTACCTTGGTGAGACATGAAATATAATCCAAATCCTCTTACTCAGTTTACCTGGCTTATTTGAAAACAATAAAGTCTTTTGTTTTTAGTCAGTTGTTCTGTGGAAAAAATATTTACTTAACGTAAGGTCGGTATTTATCCAAAAGCTGTTACTCGATTATCCTTGCATTCAGGGCAACAAACTGTAGGTGAAGAGCTTCAGCTGAGCAGTCCAGTGCAGTTCATATGTCTTATAGATAACGGTGTCATAATGCTCCTGAAGGACTAAGAAATGTAGCTCCTCCAGATTGCTCGTGATGGCCTGCAATACAACAGGGAGACAACACTTTTAAACGCTAAGGCTTCTTCCCACAACATCAATAAATAATTCTCTGAGCAGAATCCCCTTTATGCTTCCTTTACCCTGTTACAGTTTTGTGCTTATATTCTATCTGCAACACAGTTCAACACCTTTTCTGAGTCCTCTCAGCTGTCTAAACTCGAGTATTTTGGGCCTCGCTTTTCTTGCTCTGCCCTCGGATAACGAGTGTTCTGATGTCAGCATGAGCTGCTGGTACCTCTGCAGCTGTACTGAAATCTCTCTCCTTGCTGGTAATTGTAAGACACTGTGATGTCATTGTGTTGTTCTAACACGAGGCAGGTGAAAAACACCAACCCTCCCTTGCATCTCAGTTCCCAGACATCATCATTCCATGTGGAACTCAGCACAGGCCACATTTCCCCTTTTTGAATTCACTGCAAGAGAAGGCCTGAAAAGATATCTTGATTCTGCTCAAAGAAGGATTTTTTGAATGGGAAATGGTAAAGGGACCAAAGGGAATCCTGGTGGCTGTTTGTGACAGAAATGACTTTAGCAATGGCAGGAGGGTGACAGGATCGATTCTGCCTGGCAGAAGCTGTGTGGCAGAGGGTGGAGGGCAGACAGCCTGGGGCAGTGTCAGAACACAGGCTCATTTGAAAAAGTTCAGATGTATATGGCACAGAGAGGTGTTCTAAGGTCTAATGCTTTTATCTCCAAATTAACCTTTTTACTAAAAAGACATTCCTAGAATCCAGGTACTTTGTGGAAGTGGGAAAATCATGGGATGATGGTCTCTTAGAGTCTGAGGGATGCTGAGAACTACAGAAGGTAGTTTTCATCTGAGGGCAAGCCTGCTTATTTAGCTGAAGCCTTTTGCTTCAAAGTTTTCTTGGAGCCTTCAGTAGCTGAACGTGGAATAACACATCACAGGGGAGACTGGACAAACCAAACACCCTTAACAGCCTTACATGCACTAATTTTGCCAAGTTTTGCATAGTTCCAGGCTATGCTTTGCTGTCACACTGGAAAATGGTTATTAAACCTTGGCTTTAAGACGTTTAAGCTATAAGACATCAGTTCTTACACATTATGTTCCCACGTAGTTTGCAATAGGCTTGAAGATGGTGGGCCACAAGTGTCTGTGGTGGATCCCCAAATCCTGTAGTTAAGAAACTTGTGGCTTTAGTAGTAGTAGTTTAGTGCTGATTTAACTGACTCACACTCATGGAACTAACACTAAATTAAACCCTTAGTTTGGAGGTAAAGCAGTTATTGAGGTACCACCCACAGGACTCAGCAACTTCTGGATTATTTCAAGATGTACGTTAGAAGGAGGCAAAGGCAGTTCTCCACTGACAATGTCAGATGGCTCTTGGGAACATGCACTAAATGGGAACATATCCAGATGTTGGACCCCCAGATGTGTGAGTCATTGTGGAGTAATCATCCAATCAATCAGCTTGTGTAAAAGCAGGAATGAAAAGGCAAACAACATATAAATGTGAGTTGGAAATTGGAATTCAGTGGGTTGTAAGGTACAGAGATGGTCCTGTCAGGGGCTGGGACACGGGCTGTGCTGTGGCTGGGAAGCTCCAGCTAAGGAAGTCAGTATTACCAGGCAGGGAAAGGAAGGCAAAATTTAGCTTCTCATTTGTGTATTGATGTGTAACAACAGTCAACAGAAATGAGATGTGCAGCACATGAATAGCCAACTTGCTGAAAATCAGATCCTCTCTTTGTTTACAAACTGTGGCCGAATCACCATAGATTAATGACATTTAGAAATCACCACTTCCACTCCGTATTTTTATAATTGCTTTTTTTTCCCCTCTAATTTGTGTTTTCTTAACCCATTGCAGTCACATTCAATGTGATATAAATACAAATACTTGTAGTTTAAAGGATTTATAAACAGAAAAGAATGAGGGAAAAACACTGTGGTACTTTCTTTGACCCAACATTTACACAGAAAGTTTTTTATTTTGACATGACTAGACAGATACCAAATGCCAAATGGTTTTAACTAACATCAATACACAATTAGCAGTCTTTGTAATTAATCAGGGCAGAAAATTGGAGACAAGGGCCTAACACAGGCTTCTCTCAGTCTTGATGTCCACTCTGCAAAAGTATAAACTTTTTCCCTACTCTTTGGACAAGTTTCAAAATGGCTCCTGCACAGTCCCGAGATGACAATGACTATTGTTGCCGTTCATTCAGAGATCTGTCAGCCTTTGAAACCCTGTCATTAGTTATGTTCAAAGGCAGGAAATACTAATGAGGTTTGATTTCACCAGTCTCCGTGAGACTCCTTGCATATAATTCTCCTCACAAGATAAACTCACATTTTGTGTTTATTTGGTGAAGTATAAACTTAGATGTAAAACATGAGAAAACAGTAGCTGGGAGATGTTATCCTTAAAGGGTCCTAAAACTGTGGTAAAGGCACTCTAATAAATTCCCCAGCCCAGCTGTATCATTGCAGCCTGTTTCTGCATTTATGTGATTTTAGGTCTTTAACATGCCTGTTAAAAACACATTCTGATTAAGAAACACTTTGGAGTCTTGGTACAATTGTATTTCAGCTTGAGTATTTTAGATTTCTTCCAGTACAAAGTCTAAAACAAAAGCTATATTTGAATTTTCTTAGCCTCATGGAATTAATTAAAAGACACCAGAGTTCAGTCAGCAAATCCTAAGACATTTACTTAATTGGAATTTTACAAAAGATCTTTGCAGCGAATTACTGTATTCACAGCTGAGTTATTTTCTGTGCAGTTTTTTGTGTGAATCACAGAAGGCTTTTGGAGTTCAAGCTTTTTCCACTGATATTTCTTGTGGCCTTTCAGAATGACTCACTTATCACTCACCAGTGTGATTTAGCATTTAACATTCTGACTGGTAATGTTTCCTAGTCCAATCAAAAAGGTCATAGAACAATACATTACTAAAAAGCACAGTGTAATTAGGTTACTTGCCATGTAAATTATAGCTACTTGAGCTGAAATGAACTTCTGTACTTAGATTGTTGTTCATGTAGTAGTCATTACATCTTTCTGAATTTCAGATTTTAAAACTTGGATTTAGTATGTTTTTAGTTGAATAGCTGAAGGATTTTTCATGTGGCTGGTCCTATTGCACAGATTTGGCTTTAAGCTGGGATCAGAAGAAAAAACATAATCATGTATAAGAATTAATTACAGCTTTAGTGGATAAGCTAACTTTAAAAGATACAGGCAAATCTGTACTCATCAAACAGTGATTTTTTTCAAGCTTCTTTGTTGATTGTCTTTGTTGTGGGAAAGTATGAGAGACATTTCAGGAATGACAACCTGATTGCAAAGATAAGTACCAGAAAAGATTTGATCATGTCACTGATATTGATGGGAAAATATAACTTGGGTTTTCATGGGGATTGACTTGATGGGCAAGCTAAAGTGCATGTTAAGGATTAGGCTTGTCAGTGGGAAACACTAAGTCTGGTCATTACAGTTAGCTCATTTACGGTGCAAAGAAGGAAGTGAACATTTGTAAGTCTTTGGTTCTTGCTGAATAACACTGAATTATTTCAGTCAAACTGCCACCTTAGCTGTTAAATATCAGATAGGGCAATGATTAGTGACTGCAGAATGACACAAAAGCATCTGTGTCATGGCTATCATTGGGATAGTCTGTCCCAAATCATGAGACTAACACAGAAATTGTAATAACTAATAATATGGTTCTTTTGGTTTCCAGAAATTGTAATAACTAATAATATGGTTCTTTTGGTTTCAAAGTTACTGAGGAAGTTAATGACAAGTGGAAGTTTGTGACAATACACAGAAATAAAAATAACTCAGAGGAAAAATGCATATGTTAACTACCTGTTTTTCTTCTTTACATGAAGAACTGAAGAAAAGTGTTTCATCAGACCACTGCTCTGAGAGGTGAAGCAGAGACTGCACAGCCCATGGTGAAAGGTTTCAGTGCTTTTAAACCCTGTTTGGAATCTCCCCTCTATGGGCACTCCCTGAAAGCCAACCTCAAGAAAGCTGTCCCACCCTCCTCTCCTGAAAGTTCCTTCTGCCCATCCAGCCAGTGCTGCCAGCTGATGCCCAGGTTGTGAAAGAATCACTCCCAGCTTTTTTTCTTCTGGAGGGGAGTCATCTAATAGTTTTATTCTTGGTTATCATAGGGTCTGCATTAAGGCAGCCTTTATCTTTCAGGTCTCAGAGCCTCAAAGAGCTCTTTATGGAGCTCAAGAGGAGGAAAATTCGGGAAAGAATTGAATTCTTCAGTCATCTCTTAACATTCAGAATTATGAGTCATGTCACGCCAAGGTACAGCCCCGTTTTGTTTACACCGTACTTTCAATGCAATTCTTTCTGCTTCATCAATGTCAGAGTCATATTTCTGTGTTTCACATGGTATGTTATTACTGATTTTATTCTAGCTCAGGAACATGTAATTATTCATGCTATTAATATGGCCCCAGTGGGATGGGTATTCTGTACTGCTTGGTGTGTGTCATAAAATCTGTAATGCCCACTGAATGCTCCTTTGTTATCAGTAATTATTCAGTAATGACAGAACAATAGTGATGTCTTGATGTTCAAAACACAGGAGTATTATAAATTTTCTCCAATATAATAAAACTTCAGGGTAGAAAGAGAGTTCCTCACTTCCATGCAAAGTTAGGTCTTCAGGACTGACAGGAACTCACACAGCCCATGGGCATGCAGAAGTTTTGAAAACAAAGCTTCAGAAGAAGAACCTCAGTTTTCTGCTTGGGCCTGGTTATGTAGTTCCTTCTTCAGCCAGAACTGTAATTTGAGTATAGTTTGTGAAATACGTATTTGAATTATTTCCCTAACAGGGACAAGGGAGTCAACACAGTACTAGTGGTTTCTATTGCACAAGTAGTCATTTCTAAACCGTGTACAGAACCAGGGTCTTGGTTAACCAGGCTGGTCAGTACAGGGGCTCATACCTTTAACCACAGGAGTTCTGTTCCCTCCTCACCTGCAGCGCCTCACCACGTAGTGCCGAGGCTGTTGCTGCCTCTGTACTCCTGCAAGTGCATTTGTACTCCTGATTGCGAAGAGTAATGTCTAAAGATCAAAGTAATAAGGGTAATTTTCAACCTTGTAGTACCCTACAGTGGAGTCAATTACATGAATAATCCAATATTTCAGCAGCCTGCATTGTAAAACCCAGGCAGAGGAAGTACCTTTCTGATAACAACCCTGCGTCTCTTTGCCCAAAGTGCACTGGAACTGAGAGCTTTTGTTTTGGTTTCTTAAATCAGTGTTCTTTTTGAAGTTTTCAAACAGTTTTATCCTACAGATAACAGGAACAATGGTACCTGTGTTGCACCATATTACAGCAGCACTTCGAAGGGTTAAGCGAACAGCTGAGCAGGAATGTTCCAAGGAGCCACCAGAAGCAGACTGAATTTGGCAGTCAGTGGCCACCCCATCACCTCCAGGTTTTCCCTGGGCTCCTATGCCTTCCCTGAAAACCAAGCAAAATGCAAATCATTAACTTGTTGCTTTCTTTGCCTTATCCTGACTTTTGAGATCTTGACATGGTATTGTCAGACAGGAAGAATCTGTACTCAGATGTACCTTCTCTCCAAGAACAGGCCAATGAGCATGAGCTTCAGTTAAAGAAAAGGCTGGCCCAGGACATTCCATAATAATAATAATAACAATAATAACAATAATAACAATAACAAAAACAACTCTCACAAGCAAGGAAACAATTTTTTCTCCATGAGGATAAATTAATTTCAAACATGTTATAGGGTGTGTCTCACATGCTTTGATGGGTACGTCAGACACATGACATTATTTAGTATTACACAGCACAAGGCATCATCTTTAAATCAGTGTTGGCCCATATTTTTGCTTGTCGTGTAGCAGATGCCATAAATCTTCAGATGAGATTGTTAAGTTACAAGAATAGGCACAGCACCGAACACAGAATATTTGAGTCCTTTGCAAGAAAAACTGTTCACTCCCAGCAGATAAAGAGCCCAAACTGCTCCAGTTATAGTGCCAGCTATAGGCAACTCCATCAAGCTCTCAAATGATCATCCTTCTCTTCAAAGGAGACTGAGGCAGGTGTGACATTTACTTGAAACGCTGGTTTATGTCCCTGGTCAAACTAAAGGAGCAGAAGAAAAGGCTTTTCCTTTTGTCCTCCCAACCAGCTGGATCTTTATAAATCTTGTCACAGTCTTTGAACATAATATTCTTCCCTGTTCCCTTGGCATGGCCAAGAAAGCTCCGGTTGCTCGTAATCAGTAGCCAAAGTTTAAATACAGGAGCAATACACAGGATAACCCCTTCACACCAGAGCCTCGGGAGCCTGGAAGGAGCAGAGCACCAACAGTGTATACTGTGCTAGATCTTATGCTGCTTCTTTTTGAAACTGTTTCTCCAAGAGTCATCCCTGAAACAATAAAGGTCTGGTCATTAATCAACTTCTATTAATAAGACTTTTTTTTTCCCTTTCTGTCCCCTTTTTTTCTCCTTTTCTTCTTCTACCTCTTTTTGTCTTTTGCCTCAGGCATTTGCACATTGACTACTCTTTTCAATATTCACAAAGGAAAAGTAATGCATAACCTGTGGGGGGATACATTCCCATTCATATATTTTTTTCAAGGTGAAGTGCTGACCTTTTCTGGAAATGGTGAAGAAGCTTTAGCCTGTAGTGATGGCTGTGACACAGCCTGGACTCTCAGGTGTACTCAGGGCCAGGGTGTGCTCCCAGTCACTGTGCCCGGCACAGATTCAACCTTGCTACAAGAAAAGGGAACGAATGAGCACAGAAAGTCTCAAGGATGTCCTTTAAGATGGGAAACACAGGAATGGCAAAGATAACGAAGGCGAGAATTAAGAAATAATAAAGAGAGAGAGGAAAATATTAATAGAAATAACACAAAGCAAGCGAGCTGCCATTTAGAATTTGTTTGTACACATCCTTTTAAAAGAAACTGCTAAATATTCTTCACAAAGAGTATGAACACAGCACTCTACACTGCACACGTCATACAGTGAACTTTTAGAAGTCCATTTCAAGTCCTTGCTAAAACAAGTTTAGCAGTCTACAAACAAGAATGCTTTTAACATTGCAACACCCACAGCCATTTTATAGGTCTTGTGGCTTGGATCTCATTCTTGGTGGGGGTTGCTCTTTATTTCTTATCCAGAGTGTTTACATCTTTGTGGTGTCGGCAATACAGACCCATCTTTATAAGACAAGCAAGAAAAAAACAGCAATAAATCTCTGCAATGTGTTTTCAGTATGTCTATAAATCTGAAATATTTAAATGTAAACCAGTCCTTTTCTTTGAAAACTGTGGATTGAAACGCACAGAAGGATTGATTACAATATTTTTATTCAAGATGATCTGAACAAAGATGAGGCTAATATCTTTCCTTGAATGTACCCTTGAAATTAAGGGGCACTGTGAGAAAAAACTGTATTTTATTAAAGGTATTGTTGGTGGTTTGTCATTATGGGACCAAAGCCAAAACTGTTCTTACAGAAAGAATTACAGCTCACTGATAAAATTATATAACCTGTGTGTTGTAAAGAGACAGTAAAAAGTTCAGCTGTTTAAGTGAAAAAACAAAATAGGCTCTTCTATGTCTATATTCATCATTTTGAATGCAGACAGATCTTTCAGACAGGTGAATACAGATTCCTGTCAGTAATCTGTAAGTAGCTGGGGAGATTTCGTACAACTGGACATCTGTGCTGTATTTTTTGATGAAATGAGATTTCAATCTCCTATTTTGATAAATGGTAACATTTTCATACCAATGCGATCCCTGGAGGAACAAAGATTCATTTTGTTAAGTGCCTTTAGAGTGCTCAGCACTTTCTAGAGTCAAAAATAGTTTCTGTCTGACAGAGACCTTCCTGAGAGCCTGGGACCTGAGACAGAGTGATAAACAGATAACTGGGGTTTGTTTGAAAGGCAGGGGAAAGACAGACCCAGACAAAGAAAACTACAAAGCCTAGTAGATTTGAATAAATCAACAGCTCCTGACTGCCACAATGTAGAGTGACCAGAGAAGAGGTAGGATTACCTCGGTTGTCATTCTCTTATCAACAAAGTGCTGAACCTAACAAAGGTGGAGGTGGATTAACATGGGGATGGGAGGAAATAAAAGAGATTTTGATAAAAACAGAGTCCTTCCAGAGATTCAAGGTCAAAATATGTGTTTAAATTTGAGAGTGGTTGTAGCCCCTCGTGTGCATTTGCCCTCCCTGCTCTCTGTGCCATGAATTCCCTTGGGAGGAGTGTGTGTTTGGGAAACTCACCGCACCATCAAGCCCTTCTAATAGGACTCCATATAATCCTTTCATGAATGAGAAATACATTACATCATCCCTTTTCTGAGGCATGTACCAGAGAGTGTGTGTGCACCTACCTTCCAAGAGATAGTTATTCCCAGGGCAAGATTCTCTAAAAAAGAAAAAGGCTGGACTCATATCCCTCCTCTGAACACCAGCATTTTTTACCTTATCTGCTTAACAGCCTTATTCTGTCAAAAAGCAGGTTGTTTCCCTGGTCTGGAGAGCACCTGGTAGGTTTTGGCAATAAAAGAGGACACAGAGCATTGAACTTGCTGCAGCCACATCCCATGCATGAGTTAGGTGTGCAGCAGGTCCACAGGCTGCCCACATGGATAATGCAGAGAATTTGCAGAGGTCAAGTCAGCCCACTGAAGCTCTCTGGATTCAGGCCGCCTTGGCCTTCCAGTATTCAAGAATTTTTACAACAGCTTCAAAATATCAACACAGAATTTATAAGCTGCACATAGACAGATTCCACAACTAGTCACACGAGGCCAACCCACACACCCAAATGGATATTTCCCAGCTGCTGGAGCGAGTGGGATCCCCTGCTGCAATCCCTGTCCATCTTAACAGCTGGGAAGGAGCTTCCTGCTGCTTCAAGGGCTCTTGGTCCTATTTTCCACTTTTAGGATGGAAAGAATGGAAGATTCCTAGAACATTATCTGGGAAAGATTTCTTGCTGCCAATGCTGCAAGAAGAGAGTGGGTCTTACTCTTTGGGTGAGGAGCCATCAGTGACCTACTGTTATATTGTGATGCTTTAATTTGATTTAATGGGGACAAGCAAAGAAAAATGGAAGGGAAAAATAGTTAATATTGAACATAAGTTCTGATGGTACTGAAGAGGAGATAGGACCAAAATTCAAGCATCCTAATAAATGGAGTGAATTGAATAAACAATTTGTGTGACTATCATGGGTCAAATCCTGGAAAAACACATTAGCAGATATATTTATGCCAGCATAAACATTTAAGTAAATCACTGTGTGTTATTACAATAACACTGCATTTGAACTGAAGTTGTTGGAAATCCCCTTCTGAAATTAACCCAGTTATTCTTAATAGCAATTATGGCTTTTTGCAACCACATTCCCATTCATCATCTTAGAATCAGAAATATTTCTAATCAGCAAAATGGCAACAAAATGAAGAGAATTTGTGTATTAGGTTAGTGGCTGGAAGTGTGTTTTTCTCTCAGCTCTGAGCTGTGTTGCTACATTAGCTTTCAGAATGATTGCACATAGTAGTTTGCCAGAAGATTTGCTCTATGTAAAGTTGTACAAGTGCTTCTGTACTCTAGAAAACAAGAAATGACAAGAATATGTTGTAAAAATGTATCCTCTCTGTTGGGAGGTTTTTTATTGCACATACATTTAGTCCAAATAATTTTAAACTTACATTTCCACCAAGGCTCATCTTTGCTTTAACAAGTGTTTTTTATTAACTGGAATGATGGGTTTTTCATTTTGAACTGAAATCTCCTCTTTGTGTTTTCAGAAGGGCATATATCTGAAGGCTTATTTTTAAAGCTGAAATGCAATATGTTGAAAAAGCATTTGTGAACTCTTTTTCTGTAATTGAAAAAATACATGAGTTAGACTTTAAAGTGTGAAGAATGATACAGCTACTATCTGTGCTGACTCAGGCCAACTTGCTTCCATGCTGGTGTGACCTTCAAAAGGAGTTAGGAAAATCACTTGAGGAGAAGAGAATTTCAGTCTAAAAATGGGAATCAAAACTTTTCATCGCTGCATGCTAAATATCAAGTATAACACATGTTAGAATTCTGATCTAACATAGCTTTTTTTTCATAATATTAGCAATATAGTCTGACTACACCAGGATCCTGAAAGATGACTTTTATTTTATAGTTGGAAATTTTGCAGTAATAAATTTTCTTTCTTAAAATTGTAATGAGAAGCAAGTGTCATCACACCCATGTTTCTGTAACACTGCACTTTTTATTGTATCTGGCTCTATGTTATTAATACCCAGATCCAAATGTTTTGGTTTTATTGTTTGGTTGTTTTTTTCTATATACTCTCTAAATAGTACTTAGGGATCAGAAAGGCCATAATGATCTGAATGGTCATGAGAGTAAGTAAAACATTTTTATTGGTCAGACAAGAACTCTGATCAGTTTTTAAAGATATATAATCCACACTAATTATGTTCAAAGGATTAATAGGGCTTTATGTTCCAGAATTGTCCCTGCGGGTCCCCAAGTCAGCCAAGAGTAATATCTAGACAGATTAATCAGTTTGAAATGGTTTTCAGTGAACTTCATATCCATACTCAACTTACCGTGATTTAACTTGGTCAAACATTTCACTAATGTGCATTTTACAGAAGAAATGTGAAAAAACCCCCACAAATTATAATTTTGAGTAGCATATTCATTAAGTAAATGGTTATGTACTTTGATGAGTTACATGGGTTGTCTGTAGAATTCTTACTGAGAGTGTAAATTATTTAATGTACTGTCATTAAATAAGCAGGATGATTTTCAGTGAGCATTGTTGTGGCTTAAAAACAGACATGAATTGATGGTTGCCAGTATCTTATTCCAGACAGACTGCAGTAGTTAGTGTAGGTCTGCACTTTGGATTTGTGCTAGAAACAGTGTTGGTAACTCAGGGATTTTATTGCTGAGCTTACATAGTGTCAAGGGCTTTTCTGCTCCTCACCCCACCCCAGCAGTGAGGAGAAGTTGGAAGGAGACAGAGCCAGGACAGCTGACCCCAACTGACCATAGGTTATACATTGTTTAGTATTTTACCTAAGGTTTAAAGTGATTATTCTTTTCCACTGAACACCCTCCATGTATTTCCTTGCACCACTGACCAATGTGCTCCCCCCACCCTGCTGAATACAATTCCTCTCTATCATGCCTATACCTGCTTGTATCTTCAGGGAATCAAGAAAGCCAAAGAAAGTCTAGAACAAGCACTTTGTCTTTCACAGTCTCCTAGTTTTCATGGGTCATTACTATCTTTCATGAATATTTTGGTACATCTCTTATCTTTATGTGCTGGAAAATGGGATAGTGAAAGTCCTCCCCAGGCACTTCACTACATTCCATTGTTGTTGGACTTTACCAGTTCCAAAGAAGGAAAACCAGAAAGGATCATATTATATGTGTAGCCCAGAAACCACACAAACTTAGACATTTCTGTCACAAGGACCAACCTGTTCCTCCAAGTAAGCAATTAGGAAGGATATCATCATCATCATCCTTCTCCTCCTCCTCCTCCTGAACCCAAGACAACTCCATTGTTTCCTCAGATCCACACTCCATAATCTAATGATCAGGATCAATGCACAAGAGCATTTTGCTGTATGTAGTGTCAGCAGCACAGCTGAGGGAGTGACATAATACATCCCTGCCAAAAATCCTTTCCTGAGGTTGGACCGTTTTGTTTTGTAGTACCTTATATTATTTTGACTGCTGTTTTCTGCTTATAATAGAGAATTGACAAAGTCAATTCACTAAGGTAATATTAGTAATATTAGGACTGGCAAGCTACACTGAAGGTGAATAAAACAGTTTTTTACTCTAGCTGAAGAGCAGTATCACTTGGTGGGTGAAGTTTGTCCTTTTCCATTGCTTGCTCTGCAAGAGAATGACACTGTTGTCTTGTGTAACTGGAGTTCTGCAAACAGTACAAACTTCATTTTGTGAAAATGTACACTAATAATTTTTTCCATAGTTCTTTCCTGTTAAAATGTTCCTGCAACTATCTTTCATCTACCCCCTTGTTTCAGCCCAGTGTCCCTCTCATCTATCACACTTGGCATCTTCTTCTCTCGGACTTCTTCTTCCCCATGGGAGGAGATGACAAAAACTTCCAGTGGCAAGTTGGAAGCAGAGTACTTCATAATCTCCTCATAATGTGCAATCTACCTTATTACCTGATAGTGCTGCCCAGTGACCAGTGCAGAGAGCACCTTCTGAAGGAGGTGGTTCTGTACCTCCCACGCTAAGCAACCCCATTGTTCCGATGTTGTTGCTCTGTGGGGGTCATTAATATCCTCCGTGGAAGGATATTAATGCCCGCCATGGTTATGCCTTGAAACCTCCCAGTAAAGCCTGGGAATTAAGCCAGCAAGTAATTCAGTGCACTTGGTCAAAAAGAGCAGCGATTCTTGGACATTCTCTTTTTTACCTGACTGTCCCTGTTCATAATTCGGGTTAGAAGCACTGGCTGACAACAAACTGTTCAGACCATACAGCCATATTTTATTTCCTCAGCTCAGGTGGAACAGTCTGAAACCACCTGAAGTTGGTAGCACAGAAGCCACAGTGTAAACTTTTGGGCTGCACATAAGTCTAATGGCTCTGCTTACACAAACAGAGTGTCTCTAAGATCTGTACAATTTCAGATCAGGACTGGTTTTATTAGTAAGTGCTGGGTTGCCAGACAAGAAAAGGTGATTCACTTGGATGGGGGGAAGAGAACTACAGTTCTTCTGTAATGAATTCATTATTAACACAGTGAGAGACAGAACCAGGCAGTTTCAAATTCACAAATCATCTGTCTTTTTACTAATATCTGTGTTTTTTGGCACCCCAAGAGCAGTCTCTGTTCCCCTGGAGAGACTCTTTCATAATGCTCAATAATGCATCTGTTATTATGAGAAGGATGTTGAGAGTTTAGAACACAGCAGCTCAGCTGAAGCAGCTGTTGCTTCAGAAACAGCAAAAGCAGAAAAAAGGACATCTAAAATTTTTAAATGCATGCTCCCATGTGGTCTATTTCTCAGCCCAAAAAGGGGCCTTTGCGCTGCAGCTGCCACCTGTCTGCAGTGGGGGAAGCTTTAGAAAGGATTTTCTTGAAGCTGCTCTTGGCTGCCCATTCCAGGCCACAGCCAAAGCCAACTGTTAAGAACCATTGTAAAGAGTGGATTCAGCTATTCCTCTCTGCTTAGATTTCTCATGACCCTGATCTTCCACAGGGACCGGCAGCTGGGGAGAGTGACAGGGCAAATCCTGGCTGGTGAGCAGCCCAGAAATCTTCAGAAACAAATGTAATTACCTGGCTGGTTGTTGGTACTTGATTCAAAGTTGCAGGAAACAGCAATTACAAGTTCACAGGGAGATGAGCTGCTGGGAGCCACAGCAGAGGTCTGTGTTTCAGCCAGGCAACGACTCGCACCCCGGCCAGGGAACTGTTCTGGGCATCCCCCAGGGTTCTCACAGGGTGAGGCTCCACCTGGCCAAACAGAACAGCAACTAGGGAACAACTTCCTTGAAAGGATGCCAGGACAGAATCTTATGAATAAACTGTATAAACTCTTCAAAGGCTATACCTCACTGTACACAACCAAGCCACCACATTGTGTGCCTACCACTGCTTTTTCTCTGAATGGCAGAGATTTATTCTAGTAAAGATTCTAGTTTAGGATCTAGTTTAGGTTCTGCCTCCCCCTCCAACCCACTTTCTCACACTAAGTAACCCCACACTCCTCAGTGAGTACAGCTCACCCAGCTGTGACTGGGAAGGAATGGTGAAAATCAGGTCTGTAGGAAGTCTTGTTTTTAAAGCTGTTTCATATAAGGTTTTATATCTAACTTCTCTAAGTATGGAGTGGAAAAAATGAACCGTAATTCTTGCAGTAGTTCCTTTTCTCTGTGTTTTGAAAGTGTAAATCAAAGGTAAGATTTATACAAATAAAAACCAGCAAGTGCCCGTTAACACAGAGAGTGTTGGAATTTTGGATTTGCCACACTGATGTGCAGGGACCAATGGGAGTCATATATATTTTAATGCATTTCTAGTCGTTTCTAGAATTCAAGAAGTATCCTGTCCCTATTGCATATTATTTTGTTTATCTTCCCTGACTTCGCCAATTAACACACATGGCCGTGCTTGGAGTTATGGGTTTTACAGACCTTTGTGGCTTTATGCTGACACAAATTGCTGCTCAAAAGAAAAGTAAGGGAAAGGAAAA
The DNA here is from genome assembly GCA_035583135.1 of Lophotriccus pileatus. Lineage (NCBI taxonomy): Eukaryota > Metazoa > Chordata > Aves > Passeriformes > Tyrannidae > Lophotriccus > Lophotriccus pileatus. The sequence goes on from JAWWES010000021.1 coordinate 2,931,790, forward strand.
TTTATAGTCCAGCCCAACGCTGTATGCCAAAATGTAAAAATGGTTTAAGACAGCTTCTTAAATAATCACAGTTCAAACAACACGCTCAAGCTCTTACCCAGAAATGTCAGGCATTTTTGTACTTCCCAAACTCTATAGAAATAAATTAGTTGTTTGGTTTTTGTTTTTGTTTTTGTTTTTTTTTTTTTTTTTTTAAATTATACAATTATTGAAGGAAGTGCTGGACAATTTTCATCCAGACTCAGAGCTGCCAGTTCTCACGAAATTGGGATTTTAAAAAATAATTCTGGTTCCTAGAGCATGAATTACAACAGATTCCCAGTTCTTAATTTATATTTTTTAAAGGTAACTTCCTTGTTCTTCTAAGTGTGGAAAGAAAAACATAACTGTGAATGCTTAAGGCCAAAAAACGTGCAAGCAAATTTCATATTGCTATTCTAAAACTGTGATGGCTAAAGTTCATTTTGGAGGCCTAAATGATGGTTCTACAGCTGTGCCAATACTGATGCCTAATTTCAGATAATAGGTACTGTTCTGGCATCAACACTGCTAAATAGAATACTGTAATACTCATGTTTTATACAGAAGTAATGCCCAAACTTAAGTGTTTTTACTGTAGATTCTAATGGCGTATATGAGCAGAAAATTGAACCTTTATAATTCTTTATGATCTACATAAAATAGCTTGTGATTGCCCTCAAAATAATATTTTTAGAAATCCTCTAAACAGGTCAGATAATTACTGTTCCAGAAGATACTGGGGGACAAAAATACCTCTATGATGGTTTAAGCCCCAGTGCCCATGGAACGGACTGGATTTAGATTTCTGGTGAACCATTCCTGTACAAACAAATTGCAGAGTGATAAAGGACACGGTCAGTTTGTGTCTCAGATGAGACAGAGTATCATTATAGCTGCAGTAGGAATCATATAGAGACCTGGTGTCGATTATTTCACTACCATTACTAGTTTAGATTAGGTAAGCAAATTTTCAGCATTATTAACTGGAGAAGAAATGTATTAGCTGTGAAAGAGATGTATATTTGGAATTTTTCTGGAGCCAGTGGAGTTGCACAGGCTGTGCTCCACGCAGGTTTGTAACACGTTTCCAGAAGAAACTGATGTCTGAAAGCTCACACAGAAGTCTGATACCAAGGTGTGCCACAACCATGGTGACATTGCAAAAGTGCTGGGGAGAATCTGTTTTAACGCTGCAGACCAAAATTAGCCAAGGTTTGGGGCCAGTTGTTGAGCAGTGGGGTGGGTTGTCCTTTGTGTGTGCTGTCTCTGCTGTGCAGGTGGGTGATGTGTTACAGGAGAAAAGTGTGAAGTACAAGTCCATGCACAGGAGAATTGAATTGTCCTGCAAAAATGAAATACTGACTGATAGTGACTGATGCCAGCATTTGTAAATGAGTTTCTTAGCTTGCAGTCATTGACACAGAGGAGATACTGGGGCTGAGTCATATCCCGTAATTGCTGGGGAAGTATTCCAATTTTTATCTGTTCATTCTTTTACTAATCTCAACACTTTCATGATAATCCACTGTTTCTTTTTCTTCCTAATCCCTTCTAATATAAATCTATGCTAGTACCATGTATTTATGTATTTGAAGCAGGGATTCCAAGGTGCTGTGTAGCTGTGGCTCTCCACTTATTCTGCTTCTCATTACTTTTTTTTTGTGTGTGTATGAATACATATATACACATAGAGACATAATCTAAATATTTATGATAAATATGTGAGTCTCTTTATATATTTATGTATGTATGCATTTAATTTCTGTGTGATTAAGCCAGAAGTACATGGATACATACTTACATCATTTTTGCCTTTTGTGTACACATTTTTCATTAAAAAGAGATGATACTGTGACATATGTTGGTGCATGCACAAGCACTAAGAATTGCCCAAAATGAAATAACATCCTTTTAAAGTATAGACATGCCAGACTGCTGTCCTAAATATTTTTGTATAACATATAAATGCATTTATGCAAAAAATTAATGTTCCATTGCTGTAGAGATTTATGCATAGGCTTAAGTCAATAAACTGTGGATAATCTCATTATGATCAGTGGATTGCTACCAGGGTTTAGTTAAATATGAACCTAAGTCTTTCTAGAACTATGAATATATAAATTAAATTAAATTATAAAGAACAGACATTTATTTGGATGGGTGTGTATCATACTGAGAACATTCGATCACACTGCAGCAAATGTTTTCTTCGTACATTTAAATCCATTGGAAAATGTCCTTATATTTGAAACCTTGATGTAACTCTGATGTATTGTTAAAACTGAGGGTTGGGAGGGTGGTTTTGTTTTCCTTTTTGCCCTAAGGATTTTTGAAGACTTAATCGGACTTGCTGGTTTATTTCCATATCAAAGTTAAGTAGGAAATATTTTATTAACAGATGTCTGCATCAAAAACTTCCATTTGGATACCAGCCCTCAGCACAAGGAGTTATTGCAGAATCAAACAGCTCCTGTGCTGCAATTAGAGTTGTCATTGTTCTCAGACAGGAACCCACCACTGCCCCACTGATGAATGAACTTACATATTTCCTCCAAGGAATAATTGCAAAAACCATCAGAGCACATCTAGATGGGGCTCAGAGCTGAAAACTTATAAATCACTTTTGTGAACACTTTCCATCAGTGCTATACTGACATGGGGGTCCTAAGTTGTAATCATCCATACAGTAGAACTGATACTCAAAGCTATGGACAAGCAAAAAAAGAAGCACTTTCACGTGAGTTGATTAAATGTGCTGAAGGAGAAAATATCAAAGACAGTCCCTTAGATATTGCAGAATGGGGTTTTACAAATCCAGATGTGGAAGAACTGTTTGTGTTCCAGTAAAATCTGAAGATGAGGTAAAAATTCAGTTACATGTTACTTATTGCTTTGGTTTTGTTGATCATTTTGGGAAGTGACACTCTGGGATATTTATTTTACTCATTTTACTACCCCACTGCATGTATGTACACTGGAGTACAGCAGTGGTTTTGGGAGGCTATCTAAACTAAGCTTGCAGATTAATTCCTTTTTAGAAGTGTTTTTCCTCTCTGAAAAGAAATGTATAGAATGAAGCAGCATCCCCTGAAGAGAAAAATGATGGAGTTACCGCAGTTAGAGACTACAATGGCCAGTTAAGTAATTTATTTAATGCTGCTGAATAGAAGCTGATTTATTCTCTGTGAGTGGAGATTGATCCAATATAATTATCCTCTCTAGAGCTTTAAACAAACCAGCTTCAAATATTTTAAGTGATGTGGCTTTTATCACTTCCTTTGGACAATATTTTCATTGTCTAATAGATCTCACCGTGAATTTTGTTCTGATATCCTGCCTAAATTACTTAACCACATACCATTATCTCTTACTCTACTTAGTTGAAATTCCTTATAACAAGCCCTGTCAATTACTCTTGCCAGGAGCTGCTGCTTCAAATGCTTCAGTAGTGATCATATAGCTGAAATCCTTCATCAAAGAAGGCATTCTCATAGGTATTAAAGCATTTGGCAATAAAAACTATATATATTTCACAGATCATCTCAGTTTCTAAGCTTATAAAATAATCCTTAATTCAGTTATAAGGACGCTATCATTTATAATTCATGCAAAGTTGAAGATTGATCTAATGCTAAGGAAGATATACCCCTCTGGTAGCACTGTGGATTAGGGTGGACAGTGGGAAAACCTCCTGCTGGGTATTGAGGCATTTGACATCACGTGCCATGATTTGTCTACAGACACTGTTCCTGTCCTGCAGCTGTGGCAGAAACAGGTCTCCCTCTGTTTTGGAAGTCGTCAAGGTTCAGGATTGCTCTGTCTGATGGTTGTGGGGATTTAGAAAAGCAATCCTGTTCCTTGATGACAAGGGCAGACAAGCCTGGCTGATGGAGAAGGGAGGGAGCCAGGAGACTGCAGGGAAGGATTCAGGCCCTTTCTGGCAGAAGGTGGTTGGGTCTTGTCCGCATGGGCCACGTTAGTCTTGGGAATATCAGGTGGAGTACAGAGAAGAGAATGCTGATGAGGGCTCAGTGGCAGTGGTTACACCAGTTTTTACTTTGGATTACTGATATTCAGGTTTGCCGATTGGCTGTTTGACCAAAGCCCTGATGTTCATATCCAACCCACATGTCATTGAGAGAGCTCTTGTTACACAGGCTCTCCTTAGACAGACCACAGTCTGGATCCCTTGAACTGAAACAACCACATAATTTGCATTTTTGTCAAGTTCATTTTACAGTAAATATGGGAACCTCCTCATTCCCTTGAATCTTGACCCAGTACATCTTACCATGCTCTAAGGGGTCAGCCTAATGTCTGGCTTCTGTTCTCAGCACAGAAGGTGCTCTGCAGTGCCGAGCTGGTGCCAGGCAGAAAGGTGTGTGAGACACAGTCAGCAGGTGTTGGGCACTTGCATTAGATCCTCAGGGTTACTCACTTCCCTGTAAATGCCTGTTGCCAGCTGGCTCACAGCCTTATTCCTAGGGAAGCATTTGCTGTGTTGAAATCCCACAATGCAAAGCAACCTGTTGTCAGGTACAGATGCAGTAAATGTTGGGCACTGAGGACAGGACTTTTTTAGGGTTACATGTTTGGCAGAACTAATGGCTGCAGTGTACAGATAGACCCTCCAGTTAGGTCTGCTCACAGCTAAACTGATCTTTCTTATCTTGTGCTTCACCAGTTGCAGGTGAAGTTGATGGTGACAGATGCATTTAGAAGTTTGTCACATAATCATATGGCATGGGAAAAGAATTCCTGACATACTTTCTTTCCCATAGGATGGCAACATGTGCAGTAGAAAATGTTTTCAAGTAAGTTTCAGTCATGCTTTCTACAAACTCTTCTTCTAAGGCTTCTGGCAAGAAAAAGAAAAAAAAGATGACCAAAATGCAAGATGATTTTTATTTTTTTCTGTCCTCTCTCAAACTAGTAGATATTTTCAAAGAAGAAATAAAAATTACCTGAGATAAAGTCCAGTTTGAAGACACAGTCCTGCCAGGTGCTGTCCTGCCAAGTGCTGAAGTGATGAAAAGTGGACATAGCAGAAGCATGAGTGTGGTCTGGGAAAAGAATCTAATTTGAGACATTCTCTATAGACATGGAATACACTGAACTGAATCACTCAGCTATGTATTCATAAGCAAACTTGCATTTATTCCTTTCTTTTATTATACTGAATCTCCAGCCAGTCTGAAAAGAATAACAGAGCCTAACAGTTTCTATTTCTGCCCTCCACAGCAGGCACAATTGTGGCATTCAGAAGTCAGAGGACAGAGACAGCTCCTCGTATCATCTTTAGGAAAACAATCTGATTATCCTATGTTTGGCTCACGGTGGCTTTAGCAGCTGATGTTGGCAGAGGCATCACCATGGGGACTGGATACCTTACAATGCCAGCACTTTGGGACATCTCCTCACTGGGAAGGTGCTCGTGTAACCACAGCAGCTACACAGGGAAGGTTTGCTCGTGCCAGAATACTGTGAGATGTAAAAACAGGTCAAAGTACTTCTATTATATATATTCCCAGGGTGGAGGAGAGCATAAACAAATGAACACTTGTGCTCAGGGATATAACACGAGTGTATCCTCAGAGCAGACAAGGAGAGGCAAAGGAGAAACCTGAGCACATGCTGTGCTGCTGTCCCAACCAACAGTCAAGTCAGCTGGGGCAAGGGATACACAGAGCCTTTTTCTTAAGTTGTTTGAGGTCTCTTTCATTGTAATACACCTCAAAAGCTGTCCCAGACCTTGTGCTACAGTCCAACAGAATAGACTAACTCTATATTATCTGTTTAAACCAGATGGTCAGAACGAGCAGTTTAGAACAGAAAAAAAGACTGCTAAAAGAAACATCAAAATGATACAGTCCCCGTGCAAAAAACTCTGACTATGTGGGCCAAGTCTAAGACCCCGTAACAATAAGTAGAACAAACGAAAATTGTAAATTACTGACTGAAAGAACAAAGCTGAGTACACATAAAATCACAACAATAAAAGGGAGACTACTATAACTCTTCCTCCTGCCTGTTTTTCAACCTACTCTGCCTCATGGAAGGACAATTAATGTATGCACACCCTCCATGTTGCTCCAGCACTGCACTTCCACATACAAAGCAGCTGAAAAGCAGGTCGTATATATTTTGCTTCTGCTGGCAGCTCCTCCCATCCCATCAAGGGCTAATAAGGCATTTTGGATGCTTCATCTTGTTTGTTATCTTCCTGATGGCATTATCATTCCAGTCAGAAAGGCAGAAAGGTTCAGCCACCTCCGAGATCTCCCATCCCTTATGGCTGTGCCAGCAGGGAAAGCACATCCAGAGTTATGATCCCCCTGCAAGTTCTTCATCCAGTTATCGTCACCATGGACATACACACCCTTAGAGACTGTGTCTCCCATATTTTTATTGCATGAGTGACATGAAATTGGCGAGGCAGCTATTTTAATTCCCCAGCCCTTGCTGTAAGGGTGGCCTTAGCACACTGTTATTTTACATGCTGTGCATGCAGCCCGTGTTAAGTTGGCTTCAGCTGGCAGCGTGAAAACACTTGGATTTACATTGCTAATGTTCCACTACAGTATATGGACCTCCCCCTCTGAGTGCTTCTGCAGAGCAGTGCCCTGAACAGCACAGTGTGACCACTCACAGGCTGAAGCTGCCCACTGGAGGTTTGCCACGCTGTTCAGGCTGTTCTTTTGCAGCACTGATGTCCAGCCTAACTGCACAGCAGGCTTTAAAATGGTGTTGAAACTGGTACCAGTCTTCCTAAGATGCTATACCCCTGAGATTATTTATTAGAAGATTTATATCTTGTTAATGATCTCAGAACCACCCACAAGTGTTTTGCTTTAGGATCTGTACTTGTAAATTGATGGTTAGGAAGTAAAACTAGGGATTTGTTCCAGTACAGCATTATTTTCTCTTTAATTAATGCAGGAATTTCAGGGGAAGACACTCTTATATTTGTCTCCTCAAAGGGAGAGTGAAACTCCATCCCAACATCAGTAATATTAAAACAAAAATACTGCTTGGTCTGCATGTGGTTAGTTAGTCCATGCAGTTGGTTCCTGGGATTTTTGCTCCTTGCCCTCAAAGAGGGCAGTGAGATTCATAAATTTGGATAAAACAGAGCTCAAGGGCAAAGAAAGGAACAAGGTTTGTGAGGATGAGTGTCTAGTGGACCAGCTCAGTGTCAAGCTGCTGTGGAAGAAGGAACTGTCAATTATGTCACGAGGCTGACAGAAGGAGATGCAGCTCTGTGAATCTTTCTGTAGGATAAGGACATAATCATCAGGCACCATTCATAGCCTGAAAGAGCTGAGAATGTCTGGGACGCAAATGTAGGTCAAAGAAGTCAAGATAAAAATCCTAGGTTGGTGAGTATTTAGGAAAGATCACTCTCTGGTGAGCAAAGGGGACTCCTGTGCATTTTGCCTGGCAGATGTTTGTGAGAAATCAATCTTTTGGGCACTGCAGTCAATTTTATTTCTGAGGCTGGACCCCATCACAGGTATATGACATAACATGCTCTAAGGTCATGTTTTTCCAAACTATTTGGATTAGGAACCCAGCAGAAGCACCCAGGGACTGCTTTTGAAGACCTTGGGCAAGACAGTATTTGGCAAGACAATATTTTGGACACAAAACATGTGCCAAATCCTCCTCCAGATAGAAACCTATTGAGTACTGTACCTACCTTCAGGTGCTTATTTTACACAGACTAAAATAAGCTTTTAGCCCCAACAAGAAGTTGCTAAATAACTGCCAGCTCGAAGAGATCTCTGAGGTATCTCATGGCTGCAGTAAAAGGGGCAGAAGGTTCTAGTATTGAGATGAACCAGTGCTTGTGTAGTGAAATACATGTCTGGTGAACTGTGTGTTTGGCAGTCCCTTCTGTGTAGTTAGTGCAAGGAGGTGATTGAAACCAAGGTTTTGGAGGTGGTAACACTGCGTTCCTCGTTTTCTGGGGATCCAGCCTGAGACATCTAAGCTGAAGTTTCTGCTTTGCAGATGTGGCAGGATCTCTGTTGCACTGACATCTGTTCTGAGTGGAAATGTGCTGTACATTGTAGTTGCTTACAAAAGGGCTTCTTAAAGCAGGCAACCAAAACACGAGAGCACATGTGGCAATTATGGGGGACTCACGAGTCTGATGAGGTGCAGCAGGGAGTGCAGGGAAGGGAGGGAACAAAATAAGCTGCTCACTAATGGTGGTGAGCACTGCCTGTTCCTCTACAGGGCATATGGCTGTATAATTAAAGTCTGCACCATAATACAGATAGGCATGCATGTCAAATCAAGACTGCATAGGCAATTGCAGAGGAAACCTTAATTCTGGTGCCTGCTGGTACCTTACTTCACAAACTTACTTCACAAATCCTTATTTCACAAACAATGTCCTTCTGCAAATAGGTTTTGGGGGACTTGACATCATTAAGTTGCACAGCAGAACTCCCCAAAGGTAGGAGCTTGTTGAAAACTACAAAAGGAGCACTGTGCAAACCTATAAAAAGGGCCTGGTCCCAAACCAAAGAGCTTATAATGTAAAGACAACAAAATATTTGAGGGGGGGGGGGGGGCAGGGGATGGTAATATAAAGCATGTAAGAGGTGCTGAAAGAAAAGAGTGTCTCTGAAATATTCTATTAGAGTTATCTCTACAGTCCCATATCAAACCTATAATGCAGCAATTAATTCATGGTGGTAGATGTTCATACATTGCTCAGCCCCAGTTTTGTAGTGACACTGAACAGGTTAAAGACCCTTTAATCATCACAAGAAAACATCCCTTTCTACAGTCATATTTTCTTTCATAAAAACTATTTGTATCATATTAAAAAAACAAATCACCTCCTACTAGTTCACTGGAAGCAAGCAGTAACGTACCACAGGGTGCCTACTACAGGAGGGCTCTGAGCCTGGAGCCACCCAAAAATTCAATAGAACATCCCATTAATAGCTTTGAAACCAAAGATTCTTGAGACCTTCTTAAGTTTCTGTATGAAATCCTGTCGTGCTTTTCCTGACCAACCAAAACAACAAAGTACAAGTCCATACAAGTCAGAGAGCTGCAGGAAGACCTGGTGCAAGTTGAAAAACAAAAATTCCAATGTTGGTGGGCTCCAGAGCTGGAGTATTTTGAACTCTGTGAAAATCCAACAAAGCAACCCCCTAATGTTCACGTCAGACATGTAAACAGAGAGCCATGTCTGCAGCATTTGGACTGGGTTTCTTCTGGGGGGCTGTTATTGCTTTAGCCAGACCACATGTACAACAAAGGAAAAACTGTCTTGGTCTTTCCTTGGCTTTACTTCTTTCAGAATTAAGTGCAATGTGAAGCTCAGCTTCAGGGAGGTGATGGACAGAAGTACACCCAGGCTGCTTTCTTATGTGTGTTCACCTTTGTTAGCAACAGAAGAAATAAAAATTTAGCGTTATTACTCCTTTTCCCCTAATCCTTCTCACCCCAGCTTTATGTCTCTTCAGCAGAAGGTCAGTCTTCTAAAGCATGATTTAAAATGTGCACTCATGAGAAGAGAACAGCCAAACCACACAGATCCTGGATGATAAAAATATACTCCTCTGTAAAGTGTGCATTCCTCCTGTGTCAAATACACACTCCCTTGCTGAGGTCGGGCTGTTTTGTAGTGTTGTGAGATATGTTTGTGTGGAAAGAGCTGATATAAATGATAGCACAGAGGAGCAAATGAAGGAACCGAGATCCTGATCATGTTCTTCTGCAAGACTACTAAGAAAATGGAGCCTTAATAAAGATCCTTGAAAAAGGAGCCATTTTAAAGAGAATGACTTGGGAGGGGGCAGGCTGAATATCTCCAGAATTCTCATGGATCCTGCTAGGTAAGATCCACGTGCTTTGCTGCTGCTTCCCCGATAGCACAGAACAACTGGGGCCTCAGGCAATGTTTTCCTGCTACTCTCCAAGCTCCATTTTTAAGCAGCCCCACAGCCTGGTGCCATTCTGAAGAAATGTCCTATTAACTGGAGACCCAAGAGAGCTCAGGCCTGCAGCAGAGCTGCACAGGGTGGACAGTGTGTACACTGCAAACATTAAATAATGTATAGAAAAAATAAAATGTGGGTGGGGATTGCACGTGTCACAGGGTGGAGTGGTGCTTGAGGCTTGGTAGTGCCAACCCTCTGGATGTGGACGTGGTGTCTGATGCATTTAGGGCTGAGAAGTTTCCCGCTGGAACAGCTGGAAATGGAGGTACCTTAAGGAAGGGTGTTGCACTGCTTGCTTTCACCGTCTCCCGCCGTAGGGACATTTCCTTATGCTGAAAGACTGGAGTGATCTGGCAGATAAAACAGCGGGCAAAGGGGTGTGTGTGTAAGCAACATGCTGCTGCTGAAGCTTCTGCAGGCACTGGAGATGTGGGAATGTGGGGAGTAAACGTGCCCTGCAGCTCTGTCTGGCGTGGGCAGGCGATGGGAGAGGACAGAGTTGCTGCTCTCAGGCAACGAACCAACCTGTGTGCCTGGGACTGGGTCCGCTGAGTTTGCTGACAGTGCGTGTGATCTTCTTAGAGTGGCAGTAAAACACTCCAATCTTCCAATTTTGCATCCACTGAGGCTTTTAAAAACGCTGTGAATTTATCTCTAGTCATTTGCAGGGACATGTTAATGGAGAAAGAGACATCATTATAGATTTCTTTACCTCACACAACAGGGAAGCAGGGCACCCATTGGCACGAAGCAGAGCCAGAAACAAGAGAATAGTTCTCTAGGGGAGCAGGAAAATACAGTTCTGCCTAGAGATAGTATTTTTTATTTAAAGCTTTTATTGTGTAGATTTTCCAGCCGAGGCTTCTGCTGTGTGAGAATGGGCTGCGTATCGGGTGTGTTTGGGTTTTTGCTGTTGTTCTCCCAGGGATGTTTGGCGTCCTAAAGGAATCTGCAAACTACAGATGGTGCCCAAAGCAAGGAAATGTGGAATGTAGCTTGGAGTGCAACACAAATGCCGTGTTTGAAAGGCTCCTTGTCTGCTCCTGCAGGCCAGGGGAGCAGTGCAGAGGAGACTTTTTGCTCCTATTGTGTTATATCAAACTGTTTGCTGCAGGACTGTTCATTTTCTTTTCTCCATTGGCCCCCCCAAAAAAATCTAAACACTTAAAAGCCCAGTTTGAAGAGTGGAATGTGTGGTACATTCTTGTCTTGCCTGATGGGACAATGTCTGTGCCATGGTGGGTTGCTGAGGTAATTCTTTATTGACCCTGAGTAATTCTGGGAGCTTATTGTAATAAAATTCCAATGAACTGTATTGTGTCAAAACTATGCTTAATTTAATATCTATTTTAATTAACTTTTGTATTCCCTGTGCTGAAGAATGTTGATATGGGAAGACACCTCCCAGGAATAGGCATTTCATGGGTTACACTTGCTGTTCAGTGGCTTGAGCTGTTTTTCAATTATTATTTTGGGTTTGGATTTAGGAATTTTTACATACAAGTAGAGGTCACTTTTAAGCAGCAAAAGCAAAAGCAAATTAAAAAACCCTAGTGGCTTTTTATATTGTTAAAGAAAATTAAGAGTTACTATATCATCTTTGGGGTTTATTTATTTATTTTTGGTTTTGCATTCATTTGTCAAAAAAAATTGTATTGTCTAAATAAAGACATAATTCTTGTAAATAAAGGGCACTGGTTCTTCTGTCTGCAATCCCACAGTGAGACATCTGCCCTCTCTTCTGTGCTAAATTCTCTAACACCATGGCTGCAACAAACCAGCCAATAAACCAACCAAACACAGCTGATTGGGACAGAAATTTTTAATCTTCTAAAAAAATCGAGATTGTGTAGAAAAGAAGCCCTTTGGCTCAAGATATAATCACAGGCTGTTAATTATTTTGAAGAAACTAAATTCTGAAATATACATTGAGTTATCTCCAAAAGTTGTTTAAAAATTTCACATAAACTCAGGTCTTTCTGAGGTCAGGCCACATGGAACATTCAGGCACTTTCCAACTCAGTTGTTTCTTCTTCAATAAAGAGTTTGTTGGAATGGACAAAACAGTCACCTGGGTATCAGCACAACCCCGTCCCTAACACCAAATAGCCTGGGTACCATTATGCAAGATGGCAGATTATGTTTTCCTGGTCAGCTGGGGGTCATGGCTAAAGAAGGGCAAACCAGTCAGTGATGTGATCCAAACAGAAATATTTTTTTTAAATTTGTGTATTCAACTTTAGAAAAAGCAAAGCTGTGTAATGTTGCTTGTATCTGATTTAACCCCTCTCTGACAGCAAAACACTGGAAGAGGGACAGAGTGATTTAAATGCAGTCAGAACATGAGCTTGCTGATGTAGCAATGACATTCACATATCTTGAAGATGTACAACTTCTGGAACACAAGTAATCAAATTTGCTAGATAATTTAATTCAGATGTTTTGTGGTTACTGGAAAACAAACAAAGACCACAAACTGAGAGAGAGGCCTAAATATCCTCTAATGATTTATTAGGAAGACTTTCAGCCTACATAAGTGTTCCTATAAAATTGACTTAATAACTGAGATACGAAACACAGTAAGACCAGACATTTTTGTCTTACAGTTCAGTGTAACCATATCCTACAGCAACATTCTGAAAACTCAAGCAGATGTTGTTTAAGTAAATTGTTTCATGAAATGTGCTGCTCTTTTCTTGAGAAGAAATGTCTCTTTGGCTGGCCTTTAGTGGAGACACTTTACTGAGTTCAGTGGATGGCAGAAAGAAAACTGACTGTATTGACTAAAGGAGACATTTTCAGCTCAAAAACCATAATAATAATATAACTAAAGACCTTAGTGAGATGAAAATTTATTCCTTGTTAAAACTCCAGAGGCAAAGACAGAGACATGATTCTCTAGGCTTCATCAGGGCACCCTGTTACAGCAAGGGAACGTGGACAGGCCTTACCTAACAAGTGTGTGAGTGAATGGGAAAGACCCCTACTGATTTCAGCAGCCTCTGCTCAATTACTAAAGGATCAATGATCTTCAAACCTGAGTAAAAGCAACACGAGCCTGGCTGAAGGAAATGATGCCAGGGAGCTTTTCTTTCCATGCCCATTAAGGAAGTGCTTTTATACGCTTGCAGGTTACAACAGTAGATCCACTCAACAACATTTCTTGCCTCCAGTGTTTTTTGAAAATCCCTCGTGGGCAGGTGGATTTCAGGCTATGTCAGCCACCTGGGTAGGAAGTCCACTTTCAAAAGCATTTTTTATTTCTTTTTTACTCAAAAAGTGAGATTTTCAAAAGCCTTATGTAAAACCTAAAAGTTCAGTGTAGCATGGGCAAAGCTCTTGGAGTTTGGTGGGGATTTTGATTTAAGAATCAGCTCTTCAGATCTTTAAAGACTTTACCCTGCTGAGATGAACAACTGATGATTTAAGCAATTAATGATTTTCTCTCAACTGATTTGTTTGCTCTTAAGAAAGACTCTTTTGTGACATATCCTTTGGAAATGGACTGTCTTCTGTCTTCTGGACTGTCCTTCAGTGCACGTGGAAGTGTTGTGATCATACAGTGGAATAGATGGAATAAATCCATGTTAGTAAAGGATCCTCTGCCAGGCAGGAAATATGGGGAATACTCAATTTGCTCTTCAAAAGGTGGCATTCATGATTATCATCGAGCAGACTGTAAATGTGAATTATTCAGTGTCAGGTTCTCTGTAAAACACAGGTGATATTTATCACTAAGAAAACTCTGTGTGTTGATGTGTATCAGGAAAAGACAGATAAGAGCTGGGTTTTCCCTGTACAATAACAATAACTTAATCAGTATTTCAAAAGTACAGGACATCTCTCATTTTTCAGGATGTGCTAGTTTATAACAGCTACGTGCACATGCCCTCAGACAAACTTCTGTATCCTCTTCATGGCTTAGTCCTTTCAGTTGACTGTCCTGACTTCTGTCCTTTGGGCAGTTTTTTGTCTGTAAGTGTGCAGATTTCCATTTGATTTTGGGTAATGAAAAAGCACCAGGCCTTAAAATGCTGTATATGGGGCACAGAAGAGGCTGGGCTTACATTCCTTCCAGTGGGAACATGTGGCTGTAGTGGTCAAGAAGTGTTGCCAGTTTTTCCTCTGTACAATCTCCAGGTGGTTTATGCTTGATAGGGTTTCCCTCTGTGTCCCTGGTTGGAATGAATCAGCTTAAACCTTTTGCCATTTAGCAAAATAACAGTGATTTACGTTCTCTTCATCATTTATTAACATCCATTTCTGCCTCAGGGAAATTTTATATTTGGTAACTCATTTAGATTTCAGCTCTAGGAAACCTGTCCAGTGGCATCTCTGAGCCTCAGGACGGTGGTGCAGGAACACAAACATGGCAGGAGTATGAAAATAGGGAATTTCACTGGGAACAACTGTTCCTGAAGGTGTAAAATTATGTAAGCAGATTGCCATCAGACACTAAGGCTGCAAGCTGCTGGAAATACGGCAAGAAACAAGCATCCATCAAACTCTGAATTCTTATAATGAAGGTGCTTCATAACACTACTGGTATTTCCTTTTTACTTGAGAGATGAATAGAAATGACTTGCTTGAGTTCATCAGGAATGTGTGTTATAAATGATGTACCAAGCACCTGCGTCTGTGCTCGGTTTTGTAGTCATATATATTTTAGTGGAGCTCTTCGTAAATGGGGCCTTTTCTAGAAGAAAAAAATTCCACAGAGGCCTTTTTTTCTTGTTTAAGTAGATGCAGAAATTCAAGTGAAGAGAATTTCAAAGACACCCACAATTCTTGTATGCACTATAATTGATAAATGGTAAATTTGTGTTTGATCTTTTGAAAAAAAAAAAAAACAAACCCCAAAAAATTATGAGAAAAAGTTCAGAAAGCTCAAAAGCCCCTAAAATTCTTTCCTCTAGAAACAATTCAGACTGTTAGGAGGAGTTGTTTTTTTAATCATCAGCATCAGACATCTCTTTTATGTGTTTGGCAAATTTTTACCTTTTTTTTTTCCTTTCATTTTGATTTGATTAATTAGACCACAATGAAGACATTGGAATAAAATGGACTGGTTACTTCTTTCTTTGTTTGAAAAATAAACATTTGGTTTGAGATCACATTTTTCCACTTGAGTGCATGAGAATATACTTTCATCAGGCTTGATTTTTGAAAATTTATTTGAAAAATATCAAACATGTTTCTGTTTATCTTGCTTTACTTTTTATTAATCTGTATTATTTGAACCATGTTCATGTTCTTTGGAATATATTGTTTAGCAAATTTAAGCTACTGAGCCCTCTGATAAAAGGATGATGAGAATCTTGTCAAATTCTAGAGGAAAAGAGAAAGAATAAACTCACCTTTTTTCAGCAATTTTAAATCTTTCCATCTCATGGCACACAACTTGTACAATCATTGCAGAGTTCTGTGACATAACCATGTGAAATTATGAAAATATATGGGGAGAGAGTATTACAACGTGATGACAGCTGATTCTTAATTTCATCATTCATTATATTTCTTTTTGAGCAGCTTGAGATAAGCTGATTTTTGTGGTTGGTATATTCATAGTTAACATGTTGCTGTGCTTCTTGAGACATATGTACTCTGCAAAATATGTTAGCCAGTGAAAGCGTCTGAACCAAATAAAATAAGGATAATTTAGGACATGCTGAACCCATGTAGCATTCCCCCTTCCCCTTCTTCTGCATCTGCATAAGGAATGAGCCATGAATCAGATGAGGAAAACAAGTCTGACAATGCTCCTTTTGCAGGCCCACTGGATAACATGGAGAAAGATGGAATGAAATAAAGAAAAAAAAAACAGCTACAGACAAAAGTTTTGATTGTTTACCTGTTTTTCTGTGAGTCAGGCTAATTTAACAATCATCATTTAAAGAGCCAGAGAGGAAGAAAAGGAAAAGCCTCACCAGTGTCCTTTGACAGGACATTTGCACCCCTCATTACAGTAACAGCTTCAGTATTTGTTGGGAATCAAAGCAAGGTGGTTCTCCAAAGCCTCATTTCAAAGTGCTGTTTGCTTGCTAGATCCCATTTAATTACTGAATGGTAACCCACGATCAAATACTGAAATAACAGGTGAGAATGGGCCCGTAGTAATTTCTCCACTGTAATCACGTCCTTCTATTGTAAGATTTTTTATGTGTTTTATGGTATGCAGCATTTCCACATTAACATTTAAATACTTAACTTTCTCTCTCTGTAGTTTGATCTTATTCTTATATCCTTCAGCCTTTCATTGCATTACCATTATCTGATAAATGCACAGTTCTCTGTTCCCTTTGAAGTAGTGAATTATTATACAGTATGGACTAGATCATCCATAGATTATCTTCAATGCAGCACAAGTCAGGAGATTTTCAAGAGCCTGAGCAAACACTGCATCAAGCTGCAAGGTGTGGTTTAGTACTTGCTCTGAGATTATGGAAGTGAATTTTCCTTGTCTGGCTTCAACAAGCATCTGTAGCCACAGGCGCCTGAAGGCAATGCATGAATTAGAACACAAACACACAACAAACACACAAACATCACAGCAAACAGCAATTAATTTGTTTTCTCTGAAGAGTGGTTTCATCATCTAAAAGCAAAAAATTGTCCCTACTCTAAGAATAGTCAGTCAGAACTAGAAGGAAGTTCCAGATTCCAAAACTCTTATTTTTAGGTCCAGTGTTTAAAGCTTATTATCAGCTATAGTGATGGTAGTAAGGAGGAGGTAATGTCCCAGCTTCCTTGAAATCATGTGGTCATTTAAGAACATTTAACCTTCAATCTAAAAAACCCCACAAGTTTCCAGCTTGTAGTTGTAAAAGAAAGACTGAAGTCTACAGAAAAATAAACCAAGCAAGCAGGGCCAAACTCAATTCTGCTGCATAAACCCTCCTACAAACATTAATACATAATGATTTAATGGCTTGTATGGTTCTGTCATGATTTTTAAGATGGCTTGGATGCATTTCATTTGATATGAAAAGATAGGCTTAGAACTGGAAGGGGCCTTCAGCCTTCTCTGCATTCTGGTACCATGGATGTCTGGGAGATGAGACATGGCCTAAATCTGTGCAGAAGTAGCCCCAGGATTACACACAAATAAACCACCCTGGCATCTGTGCTAAAGGCTGTGAAATCCAAACAGTTTCCTATAACATCTCAAATCCAAACATTCTGGAATTAAGGAACAAGAACAGGGAAGATATTTTATTGGTCAGAGGTCTAAATGAAGAGGGGTGTTGCCTGAAGCTTCACAAGCCCTGAAATTCTGTGTGTGGCTCCTGTTACTTGTTTCCTCGTAGGGCATCATCAAACTCTGTGATATTCGCAGGGGTTGCAGTGAAAACAGTTCTGATGCAAATGGCAATACCTCCACTGCACTCTTCAGTCTCCTGTTTGGGGAAAATATTTATCCGCACGTAATTATTCGTGTTTCCCTGGTGGAAAACTCCAGCAGATTGATCTTCTGTTCTTTGTGCTGGACAATTGTTTAGAAGCTTATGGTCCATGCCCAGTTCCTAATAACTTTTTCCACTCCACATAGAGTCAAGTGGTGCCCTTAGGAAATGTGTGATTTGGTCATTCCAATTCTCTTTTAATTATTAATTTCTAGTCTTCATTTATATTTCATTGAACTGCAGAAAATCTCCAGTCATCACAGTGCCACTTCCATCTCTTAACAGCCTGAAATATTTATTAAACTCATTAAGCTCCAGTCTTGGTAGCTAATTACAACAAATCTATGTTTGTGGAAGCAAATCTAGCTGTGAAGATTAGATTTAAACAAGTGCTAAAAACTCCTTGCCTTCAGAGATTTTTGTTTTTCCTCTTTTTTAATTTGTCATGCTGATTTGTAAAGCTTCCTCCTTATTCTGGTAACATTAGCACTGTTGATAATAACAGACACTGTTTGTCTTGGAGAAGTGCCAGTATTCTAAGTACATATCTAATTTGTCCAGACAGTTTTAAAGTCTCTTGAATTAAAGTTATAAGTTTAGCCTGAAGTTACAACAGCCAATTATGGAATAAAATTTGGAATGAGAAATTTCTAAGCAAAATGAACCACCAGAATTCTTAGAAGTTAAAGGCACTGAACAAATTCAATCCCTTTTGTATAGTGAATTGTTCCAACCCATGTAATTGATCAGGGCTCTCAGAAGGTTGAGCAAGTGAAGTTAATGCTGTTTAAACGTTTCAAAAGACCTTGTGTAGCTGATTTTGAGGCCACTGTTCGACCTAAACCTGTGTGTCTGTATTTACTGAAGAACACATTGCCGTTGCTGGAGGTTCTTCTGGAATGCCAACCTAGCTGGACCTCCTCTGAAGCATCCTCTGGAGGGCCAACTTCCTCTCCAGAACTATAGACAGGCTACTGGGATGAGTTTTTTAGGCTGTCATAGGAGGCATTCTAGAGTAGTCTTCAATCTACCACTGTCTCCCACAACAAAATCATAGAATCATAAAATCATGGAATGTTAAGGGTTGGAAGGGGTTAAAGATCATTTAGTCCAAATGATCCTCATTATTTTTTCAGCAAATTCTTCCCATGAATCTAGAAAAGTGTGTTTAGGCAGCTGTAGGAGAAGTGTTAGTTTCTTGAATACTAACTCATACTTCCTAAGGGTAATTGCCATCACTTCTGCTTGTGAGCCTTTCTGGAAGCCGTCCCCAAAATGATTGGTGTATTTACACAGTGACTCCCCATGAACCACTGGAATAATTCTTGTACATAGGACTGTCCAACACTTTCTGTGAGAGAAGTCTCCTCTCTCCTTCAACAGAAAGGGAGCAAGCTGAAATGGTATTTTTAAATAGCATCTTTCAGCTTGAGACTCAAAAGGTGAAAGCCAGAGATTTTTAAAAAGGTAGAAGGCCTCCCACATAATCACCCTTGCAATGGAAATATTCATTGGTATGTTTTAATACAGCTGTTTTCTTCTTGATTTATATGTTGTCTGACTCTTGGGGATGATCCTGTGCAGGGCTAAGAGTTGGACTCGATGATCCTTGTGGGTCCCTTCCAACTCAGCATTTTCTGTGATTCTGTGAGTTCAGTAAATGCCCTGAAAGGAACAGCAGTGCGTAACCTGAAGACCTATGATCTAAGATCTGCTGACATCTGCTGAATGGAATTCCAGGTTTACTGGGGAAGGGAATTGTGTCTTGACTTGCTTCTTGGCTGCAGTGGAGTCAGGATATAAAATGTTATGCTGGTGGAGAACAGAAAAATTCCTTTATGCCCATACCAGGTCTAGCATATCCTTCGGATGCTCTGGGTTCCACCATTTCCACACTGGAAAAGCACTTTTGCTTTTCAGTCTAGAGCATGCACAGGGATGACTGGATGCAAAAGGGCTTCTGGGTTTGGGATTGCCTGGTTCTTAACCTTTGAATTTGGAAAAAGGGCTTAGCATTATTTTTATACTGTTTTTAAAATTATTTTGAGTATGCTTTGAATTAGCTTTGGAACTGAATTTGGAATTGAATAGGAGGTATCCCTCTGGCATTGTATGCTGTAGTGAGACAGATTTTTAGGAAAAAGTGGCTTTTTTTTCTTTTTTTCTTTTTTTTTTTCTTTCTTTTTTTTTTTTTTTTTTAACTAAAGAAATTAGATATCATAGCTTGATAGCCATCAGTGGAAAATAGAATCAGATTATATCTGAAAGTGTTTCTGTAACTGCCAGTCACTCACTATGCGTGTGGTGACACCAGTCAGAGCTCCAAGAAGGAGGTGACAGTATCTGTGGTTGCTGCTCAGCCACATTACAGTAGCAGGTACTGCCTGCTCCAAATCCAGTTCTTTCCTTTAGTCCACTGCAATATTAATTGTACACTGAGGATGCAATTACTTCATCATTTGACTTTCCAGGGCCGTAGTCCAGGACAAGGAACGTGGGGATGCACAGCAAGTGCACATTCTGGAGTTCCAAACATTTCAGTCACTCTGAATACAGAGGACTGTCCCCATCCATGGACTGCAGAGCCTTTTCAAATTACAAATACATTGAAGTGCATTTCCAAAAGTGCTGAAAGTCCTTAGAATTTATGAATAAGATCAGGCTTTTTAGTGTATATTAGTCAAACATATATGTAGGCTGGACAGAAAATGGCTTTTTGGATCTTTAATGTTTCAAGAAGGATCTCTCCCTCTTGAACACAGCAGTTATTTCTGTCTCTGTGGACCAGAGTGGACAATGACTGTTTTTCTAATCTCACTAGGTGGACATCTAGGGCAATGAAATGGAATTCTCCATTTCAAGTGTCTGTGGATACCATTCCTTTTTTTTTTTAAATCTGATATGAATGGTATTTTCAGGTATCTAAATGATATCTATAGATACCATTAACATACCAAATGAAACCTCTACTTACACAGTTTACCTAGGGCAGCATCTGACTTTTTCCAGGTATGTTGTCCTTTTCTACATGGATATTTTGTCTAGGAAAAACTGACACACTGTGAGGCCTGTTTAGCCACCTGATGAGAGGATCAAGGCCACTTGCAGACACCTCTATTGCACATGGTCAGGTCTATTCTGTGGTACACGGACAATGGACCTCATGCATTCGGGGTGCACTGGGATCTGACGTGTGTGCACTGAGTAGGTGATCTGTGTGAGCACAGAAAATCCAATTCGCTCTGAACTTACTGTATGTGCATAAATCAAGGATGCATCCCAGACACATTAGTCTCACTGCATTTCATTTTGTCTGGGAAAACCTGGACAGAAATATGGTAGCCCTAAGCTTCCCACATTCCACACACACACATAATAGGTTCATGTCTTGAACCTTTAGTCTCTCTCGGGCTTTCCATTATTGTTGATGTAACACATAAATCTCAGGGTAAGTGTTCTCCTGACTTTGCAGTTATTTGCCATTTTCCTATAGGCCCAACAGTCTTTAAATCCTTTTGAGTTGCTTGACTTTTAGGTGGGAAATAACAGATGACCCTTGGTTTAGCTCTGAGGCTGATTCAGGAGAAATCTCTTCTCTGTGGAATGCCCTGGTATCCGACTCACCACTCCGAGTGATTTTTGCAGACGTGGGCATTGTTCTCTTTGTTTCATGTTCTCTGTTGTTTTCTTAGCCAAGTTGCTTTGCTATTTATTAATTGAGAGTTGTAAGTAATTTGGTTAATCTAACCCTTGATCAGCAATTTCAAATCAACTTTTGAGAGGGAACATGCCCCCAGGCAGTTGTTATTTATTCTGGTCAGGTAATTCCTCTCTGGGCTGTTTAAACAGCAACATTTTCTGCAACAGTGAGGCTGTCCAACTTAGGAAAAGAGTTTGTAAAAGTCTGCCTCTCTGTTCCTTTCAAATTTTAACTAAGTAGACTGCTTAGTGTGATAATGATAACCCGAGTCCTGAGATAGGCAGATAGCAGCATAATTAAGAATATGCAACACTGCAATATAAAGTCCAGGCATCTGGTAAGGATTAGGTTTGCTGGTAATACAAAATCATGAAGATACAAACCATTTTGACAGATCTGATAGAGAGAAGAAAGACGAATACATTACCATCTAAGCCGCCCTTGTAGCACTGAGAAATCCTGTAGTGCTGTCCACTTAAAATATTTTAACATCAAAAGCTAAACATTTGACTCTCAGGGAAAACTTCTCATATTTACATGTATCACCCATTGCTAAATTTTCCCTTAAGTATTTTAAGTATTTTATTCCTCTGTGGAGGAAATATCAACTATTCTTGCTCACATTTGGGTTTTAGGAGATTTTTTTTCTCTTTTTGGAATTTTGGAGTATGAGTAAGTCTGACTTGGCATTCCAAAGAAGTCTAATAGTCAAGAAGCTCCATAGAGTTGCTTCTGGGCAGCCCATAAGGAAGAAATTAAAATAATCTCACTGAAATATGAAAGACTGAAGCTACAACAAAAGCACTGTGATAATTCAGGGGCTCACAACTACAAGCCACATTTTTAGTTAATAAACAACCAAGCTTTAATCATTGCAAGACGGTTGCTCCCTTTACACCTATTAAAAAGTCCTTTGAAAGTTAAGCAGCACAGGTACTCAGTGACAACTCTGACATTACAAAAGTTAGACCTTGTCATATTTATCAACAAGGTAAAGCCATAACACAAGCCTCCATTCTCCCTTTCCTTCCTCCTCCCAAAAACAACAGCCAAAAGCATTAAGCTCCATTTAGTGAATCGTTAGAGCAGGTTTGTCCTGGACCTAATAAGGCAAGTGTCTGCAGCTCCAGAATGAAGTGGGAAACTGAAGGAAGCTTTGAATTTCAAACATCTTTCAGTGAGGAATTAGTTTTAAAAGACGTACAACAATAAGCCATGAAATAAGTCCAGACACCATAATTCAGGGATAGAACATGCTATGAAACTGGCAGGCATCCAGCCCAGAGCCAGGTGCCTGATTTGGATTAGATTCAAGTGGCCTTAGGCCACCTATGGAGCTTTCAGGTAGAATCTGGAAGCTGCTCACCTCAATATGCCCTGCCTTACTTCTATTTCAGGTACTTGTGAAGGATTCCCAGATGGCTGGCGCTCGTCCAAACCCATCTGCTCTCAGCTCTCGTTGTATCTACACTGTCATGAGGCAGGTTGCAGAAAAAAAAAATATATCTGAAAAACAGAGACTTAATAATTAACTGCCCGTTTTCCTCAGCTTGCAGTGAGAAAATGTGACTCAGGAGAGCAGCATTTATGTCTTGCTGCTCTTGACACCCTTAGTGGGGGATTACAAATGAGCAAGACACGAGTGTACGTATATAATCAAGGGGACACAAAAGGCAGATACTGAGAAAAATACGTCTTGTACCTTAGACTATCATAGGTCATAAAAATAAAAGTGCTTTGACAATTTAATTCATATTTTACCTGTCACATTCTTCTGTTTACCTCTAATTCCATTTTATAATGGATCAGAAAAATAGGCCAAGACAACTCAAATCCTGGACTTCAGCTGTAGAATTCTGACTGTAAATAATTTCTGCCTGACAGTGGCTGAGTCCCAGACATGAGCTGCTTTCCATAGTCCTCTGGAAGATCCTGTGCCCATCCCAGTTTCATTCCATGAGGGTGGCAGGCAGCGCTGGCTGGTCGGGCAGAGCTGGAGACAGTTTTTCCTGCTAGATGCAACTCAGTAAAATTATCCCGTGGGCATGGGTAAAAACTAATCAGGTTACCCTCAAACAGACCAGCCAGCTTCAGTTTCTGGTTATGAAGCTTTAGCACAATCTTGCAGTGTCTGCCTTGCCAAGAAGGTTTAAATCTCATTTAAATTCAAGCTGAAAAAACCCTGCTCTCATTAAAAGCAAAATGATTGAAAAGGCCATGAAATCACTTTTATTAACGTTTCACTCTTAAAGAGTTCATCCATGGAGCAAAACAACAGCACTTTCACAGTATTTGGTATTTCTTAAAGGGGAGGAAGGGAAGGATTTTGGTCATAAGGCACCTCCCAGCAAACATAAACATGCCTAGATTTGGACTCATACAGAAGGCTGAGGAAAGCTTCAACCTGCAGGTTTCCAGTTTTAATGAATATTCTACATTTCTCTTATTGTAATAGGACTAGAAATGACTTCTTCTGTAACTGTCCCAGCTACCTTTCATTCGTGCTTCACTGCTTAAGCACTTGCTTAATACTCAAGGCCAGAATTGACAACATAAAGACTCAACTCATCCCTTACTAAACTCAGCTGAAAAAGGGCTCTTCTTTTCAACATTATAGATGTACAGCCTGAAATGATTTAATTCCTTTTTCTTCCCAACATCCAGCTCTGTTGAAAATAGACAAAAATCAGACACTTCCACTTGGTTCACACACAGAATAAGATATTATTAGATGTTGTCACAGCAACTAGTGCAACACTGAGTTTGTAAAACAACTGTTTGACTCCTCAACATGCTGAAATCACTTTGGAAATCAACACCACAGTCGGGGGTAGTTTTGTTTGCAAATGAGGAATGCAAAGAAAGCTGTGGCAAATTAAAAACTGTAAGCTGAGCTCTTGGGATAGGGACCAATTTTCTGTTCTGCATGTGTTCAGCACCTAGCTCAAGGAGCCCTCTACAACGACTGCTACCATATTCTCCATCTGTTATCATCATCTTTTGGCACTAAAAATAGTGGTAAAAATAACTCTATTTGCAGAAAAATAAGAGGTAGGTCACAAAGGCCTTGTTTGCCTGGTAAAAGAGTATAAAGCAATTTAAAGGGAGTTAATACCCTGATACAAATCTCTGAAGTGATTGCTCACTGCCATTGTGGTGCAACACAGCCCTCAAGTAATGAGATTCTGGTCCTCAAAAGATACAACTTTCCAATGTCTAACACAAACCCCGCTCTCGTTATGGTACAAGAGTTTAGAGCCTTTCAGTGAACAGCAAACAGAATATCTATGCAGATCTTTTAGACAACACCTTCTTTGTGTAGTATTGCATGGTGCTGCAAGCCCTTTCTTATAGAAGCAAATATGGAACAGCTCCATAATTCTGTGGGAGACCTTTTCCTGTTTGATTGCCAAGCTGTAGTTAAAATTCCCGCTGAGAGGTCCAGTTGGGGTAAGAAAGAGATGAAGGTGGTGGGTCTGGGCAGATACCTACAAAGAGAGGACATTGAACCAGAAGTAAAAGCATCTAATTTTCTTAGGAAACGGGCTGATACTTAATTGAAAATGGTAAAACAAAGTATTTGTGGGTACATTGCAACTGTTCCATGCAAGGGACTGAAAAGGCTCCTGAACTCCTTTGCCATCTGTGTTCCCAGCAATAAGGCTGAAGTAACAAAGGCTCATTGATGTGAGAATGGAGGGAAGTTTTTAATAGAGGAATCCCAGGAGCCAGCCAAAGAAGCATTATCTTGTATTAAAAAAATCTGCAAATAATGAAATTCAGAGAAAAGAGAAGCCAATTTTCTTTGCCTGGCCCATGAAATTAGTAGCAAATAAAAGAAGAAACACATGTAAAAAGGACTGGAGACTAAATCTTCCCAGCAACATTCTTCCTGGGGTATGTTGCCCAAAAGCATGCATGGACCCATGTTCAGAATTGCTCAGCAGGTTCAGTTCCTCTTGATCCCAACTGGAGCTGTGAATTCTTGGTACTTTGGAAAATTAAGCCCCCAGAGTACACTTGAAATTTTCATCCCAGAACTCAGACTCCCACTTTGAAACTAACTGGATACAATCAGGAGAATTATCAGAGATCTTATCTTACACAGCAATGCAAACTGATGCTAGCACTTGTAGTCACATCAGGAGAAGTCACCTTTCCAGTCCAGGAATAAAATAAAAAGCAAGCTAATAACGTCAGGCTTGGGTTTGATGAAGCAACACTACCAAGAGTGGGGGAAAAAAGCACAACTTTTTGTCTCTGTTGGATGAAACAAGTACAGTCTGTTTACAGACAGGAAAAGAAGGACCAATAAGAAATGAATGAGGAACCATTTCATCCCAATGCCATTTCTTTTGGGGGTGGAGTAACCTCACACATTCCTGTCATGGAAGACAGAGGTTGAAACTTCCATATGGATTTTGTTTCTTGGCCTGGTTTATCCTTTTCTGGGGTGCAGATGCTGGCTGACTGTAACAGAGACTGAGCTTTCCTTCCTGCACGTGATGCCAAAGGACGTCTGAAACCAATACTGGTGTCTTAGAAGTAATTTGCAGGGGTTTTAACTGTGTCTTTGTGACTCTGTAGGCTGCCCAGCCTTCCGGGTAGAGTGCAAATCAGTATTTATTAAAAGCATTTTCAAAGTGGATCTTTGAACCTGCTGGACTGCACAGTTTCTCCCGTGCCATTTTTGATCCATTGTATAAATACAAATTTTGGCACGTGCACAACATTATAAACTGCATAATTGTTTTTATTAGAGTTCTGTGAGTTTGGAGGTACCTGTGCTTTAATTACACTTGGCAAGTTTCCAGGAAAACTCTTCTAAAATGTAGTGCTTGCAAAGCCTTCGTCGGGCCACCCACAATGACGGCTTTTATTTTTCCTCTATTAGTGATGGACATTTTCATTTAATTTTGGCCTGGGTGTGTGACAGAGCCCCCGTGTACTGTGCTGCAGCTTCCCCTTGCTCACTCTCCAGCCCCAGGGTGCGTCGGGACACCGTGGCAGCAACTTGTGACGTTTGGACCCGAGCCAAGCAAGCGCTGTTAGCAAAGTTTTTTAGGTTGTCTGTCTTGCTTCCTTGGTCTCCCCTCCCCCTGTTAAAAATCGCTGGTGACACTAGACATGCAAGTCAGTTAATCTCTTCTAAAATCTAAGCACCAGCCTACAGCAGAGAGGGCAGGAGAAATGCAGAACATTGCTCGGGAGCTTTCCCCACGGCAGCCGTAAGAACCCAGCACGGAGGTGGGTTTAGTTCCGCTCCTGAGCTCAAATCTCTTGTGTCGCAGGACAGAGCAAGGACAATGGTAACAAGTCAGCAGGATAGCTGGAACTTCATACTCCATGCCAGAAAGAAGGATGTCCAGCTAGCACAAATAAATGTGTAGAACTAATCAAATTAGGATGGACATGCTGTGCAATACAGAGAAATGCATGTAAGCAGAAAATTGTGTTTAATATTTGTAATCAAAAGCATTTATTTGGGACTATAACAGCCCAGTGCTACGTGCAAATTGGGTGAGGAAAAAATGTAAACATTGTTTCTTTGATTTCGCGGAGTTAGGGTGCAGCAGGAATGCTGGATCCTTTTCCAGGGGCTGTGATTAAAAAGCTATGTGAAATGAGTTTAGGGGCTTATTGACAGAAAAATATTACTGTAAATGGTGGTGAAAACCTATTCCACAGAGATTAGTCTTTGTTGCATGGAGTTTGCCAGAATTTGTAAGATGGAAACTGAAAACTATGGGTTTAGAGACAAGTTGAGGATATAGCTTCTGTCCTAGCACCACATTTTAAGGCTTCTGTAGAAAGAAGAATTTAGTAGAGAAACTGATGAGACTGTGGAATTTTATTCAGTGAACTTTCAGGCCCTTAAGGATCAGGAATTAATGGAGCAACCATGCTATGTCAACTAGTACATGTTTCTGTTACTTACAGTTTCCATGTCAGCTGGAATACAGTTCCCCATAAACACAATAACCAGTGACATGGTATAGCCTGTGCCACGTGTCACTGAAAAATGCAATTAGGCATCATGCAAAAGCAACTCTATTACAGTAGCTCAGATTGTAAACTGAACACTGGCTAGAAATGCAGAAACTTGCTTTTGGGAACACGCTAGACTAGCATTTTCCATGCCTCACAATACTGTAGTCAGCCTCAGACTCCATGGAAAAAACAAAGGAATCCTTACAGTTTCTATTTATGAGAGTAGCCTTTTAAAATTTGGGGAGGGGGTAAAGAATATGGTGTAGGAGTGGATCTGCTATCAGCTGCCATTATAAGACTGTCTAGTACTGTATAAACCTGCTCTGTGGAAGTTAAGAGCAAGTGCTAATGGTGCTGCAGCTGTGGGGAAGCTGAGCAGTGTCCTTGGGAAGTGTCATGTTCCAGTTTCCCCCCATGTCCCACACCTGAGGGGTTCCTAGGGCAGGAAGCTGGGCACCAACTCCCTCTGTTGATAATCTCTGTTTTGCTCAAAGGATCTTTCTGGCAGGGAGGATACAAAAGAATATCTTCTCAGGTTCTGTAACCCAGCCAGAGAGAGGAGCTGTGATCATTCATGCCAGCTGACAGGATTTGGCCTCTTCCTAAACTGTATGGTATTGATTGCATGACTTTAAATAATGTACAGAGAGCCATGAGAGAGTGATTTGATACCAGGTGACTACATCCCTGCAACTGGACTAAATCTATACAAACCCTTGCCCAAGGTCTTTTTAAAGTTGTTCTCATTTTGTTCAACCAGCAGCCTTGTTCTGCTATGATTGTGTAACAGTTGCTGAACTCTTTAGACAAATTATATGAATCCACAAAATGCCTTGAGATTATTGGATGAAAAATGTAATGGGAAAGAAAAGCCTCCTTAGCAGTTGTGGTGTATATGGAGCATAACCAAGTTTGGAGCATGATTTCACTTTGGAGCCTCTTCAACCCTGTGACAAAGATGAACTTGATGGGTTTTAAAGACTACCAGCTCATTCTAAAGAGGGTCATTTGTAAAGGGTCGTTTCTGTGAAGACTTCTCTGCTGAAAGAGTTCCACCCAGCATGTGGTTAATCACCACTCACTATAAATGAAGGCAAAGGGCTTCTGTGCCTCTCAAGAGTGAAACACCTTCGTGAGGATAAACACAAAGAGAGAATAAGGATTGAGCTGGAAGAATCCTATGGAGTGCTTATGTGTATCCTGAGAAACACAACAAATATGTTATTTGGTAAGAAATAGTCACAGACATGCTCAAGTAGGAATGGACAGTTCAGAAACTGAATGCTGATTTAGCAAAAATGAGTTCTGCTCTGATTTTACTAGGTGTGTTCACTGAATATTGATTAAAACAAGCTCTCCCTGCATCATTTCCCATTGGAAGTACTCTACCTTCTGTCATCCAGTCAGATGTGATTTAAATATGGTATAAATTACACAAATTCATTATTAATACAAATAAATATGGAAAAATAATCTAGACTGATGGAGAAGAGGTGACAACTCTCAGACAACAGACTTCTGTGAATCCCTCCGTTATCTCTGTGGTGATGAATGTCTCACATGAGAATACATTTGTTTTAGTAAAGATGGCAAAACAAACACGATGGCATTTTAGTTAAGGGCTTATTTTCTCTGCATGCCTGTCATTCATGTTACCAATAAGCATAGAATCACAGAACCACAGAGTGGTTTGAGTGGGAAGGGACCTTAAAGCTCATCTCATTCCACCCCCTGCCACGGGCAGGGACACCTTCCACTAGCTCAGGTTACTCCAAGCCCCGTCCAACCTGGCCTTGGACACTTCCAAGGATGCAGCAGCCACAGCCATGTGAGTTCTGTGTGCAGCTAGACTCTATCACGATGGCCATGACACCAGAATTCTTTGAGGAAAAAAAGTCTATAGAAATGTGTGAGAAAAGAGGGATTCTAAGTTAGAAAGAACAGAATTATTAAAAATAATAATCCATTTTCTCTGGTAAGCTCACAAGTGGAAACAAGAACATCCAACATCTTTGCACCCAGACATCAAGACAATGGCCACTTTGCATGCAGGTGTGATCTGTCTAGAGTGGGGGTGTGAGATGTCCTGGTGAAACTCGGGCTATGCTCTTGTGAGCCTTGGTGTGGTGAAGCAGTAACTCACTGCTGGAGTAGAGCAGCAACCCCCTCCTTTTCCTTGCAGCTATGAGAGGAATCCTGATTTCCTGAGAATCTCTTCACACTGGAGATCCCTCCCCAAGGGTATTGTTACCTGTAGGGCAATGCTGCTCAAGGCTGATGAGCTTCTACTGGGTCTCCACAATTCCTTATATTCCCCAGTAATGGAGGAGTTTCTCATGGAGGTGGAACACAAATGTCACAGGTGGATACAAACTAGTAGGGGTAAATGAAGATCTACTGAGAACCTGACAAAACTGATCAGCATAAAAAAGTGGTGGGAGCATCCAGCCTGACAGCTTAGGGAGAATAGAGCCCAGTGAGACTGTGGCATGGTAATGACTGTCTCTGAGGGAATATATGCTTGCTGGTCATCTGGGGTGGGACTTGCTAGGGAGTGGGGGGAGCAAACCCCCCCTCTGGCTGCATTGTTTACTCCACTGCTGACTGTGGAGCTTTAGTTCTCTGATGTTTTGCATGGTAAGTGTGTTTGCACATGGAACGAGCTGCCTGCAGGATTCTCTGATGTTTATGGCCATCACGGCTGGGATCTTGATTGACTCGGGGAGCAAAGGATGATGTTGTCTGAGCATGTTAACTGATCAGTGTTGCTGCCTACAGGCCAAGGAAGGTTGGGGTCCCCTGCCTAATGCCAACTCAAATTCAGGCGCATGTCATTTATAGTCATGCAAAGCAGTGTCGCATTTTTTTCTCCTTCTTTGATCATACCCAGAAACTATAAATCCCCAGGGTGAAATCTTAACTCTACAGAAATCCAGAGCAAACCTCCTTTCAGTGGTGCAAGGTTTATGGTGAAAGTTGTGGTTTTTTTCTTGTAATTGCTACAGAATTGCATTTATTTCTCTCCCCTCACAGCAAATTAAATGTCAGTGTTCACAGTCAGGTATTCTGCTGCAAACAGGCAGGTCTGTCTGTTCAGGGTGTTGAGGGCCAATAATTACAGCCCAATAATTTTCTATATTTCTCCTATTATCTGCCATGCACAGCATGTTTTATGTGTTCTGCTCCACTGGGACCATTGTAAACCTGGGGCTAGCTATTTCATTTGAATATACTCAGTGGGAGGTGGCAGGTGCAATTTTACAAAAAAATCTTGAAACTTTATCATAATATATTCATGGGGGTGATAATGTAAAACCTACTGGGAAATAGAGAGGGTGAAGGAGAAATTCCACACCTGGGAACTTAATGTTTAAAGACAGGAAATGCTTTAGAAGGGAAAATATCTCAGATCTGTCTAATCCACTGCCCCAGACTAGTTACCACAAGACACTCGGTGGAGAAGGCAGGTAGAGGAGACGACCTCCCTCTCACCTCAGCTTCCTTTTTGCTCTCCAGCTCCTGTGCCAACTGGAGCAACAAGGCACCTTAGATTGACACAGTTGCCATTTATTTTCACAGTGTGACCCTGGGACAAGGGAGATTCTGAGTGAGATTGGACTGAGACACATACTGGAACACTCTTTGGCACAAAAGGGAGATCATGAGGTAAGGGACACTTCTCCAAGTGCAGCCAAAATCATCAGAAACAAGTTCTGTGTTGATTTCCAGCCTGGACCAGTCACATTCACTTCAATACTTCAGTTTGCTTTCAGATCATTTAGGTCTTTGATCCTTTACTGAAGTTTTCTGTGTAATAGCACAACTAGATTGGTTGGGACCACATCCTGGTGCTGTACTGGCTCAGTGTGAGTCACTGTGTGCAAGTCGGCCCCTTGATGGACATCAGTGCTCAGTATCCAGTACCTGCTCATGCCTGTCACAGCTCTGTTTGCTTCCCAGGCACCCTGATCTTCACGTGAATTGCTTCTTTGTTTGTCCATGAAACGACTTTTAAAAATAATAGAAAATAACAGCACAAGTTATCTCCAGGTGAGTGGGGGAAGCTGCATGGCATCCTCACAAATCTCTGGTCCTTGCAGAGGTGACTGAGAGGAGACCTCATCAGTGTCTACAAATATCTGAAGGAGGGGTGCCAAGACGATGGAGCCAGGCTGTTCTTGGTGCTGCCCAGCAATGAGACAAGAGGAACGGGCAAAAACGGATGCCCAGGAAGTTCCACCTCAACGTGAGGAAGAACTTCTTTCCTGTGCAGTGACGGAGCACTGGAACAGTGGAGCCTCCCTCAGTGGAGATACTCAAGAACCATCTGGATGCAGTCCTGTGCCATGTGCTCTGGCATGATCCTGGTTGGACCAAACGACCCACTGCGGTCCCTTCCAACCTGCCCCATCCTGCGCTTCAGTGTCTCCCCCCTCGGACCGCGCCCCCCGCCCATCCGCACAGGTGCGCCCGCCCGGCCCTTCCCCGTGTCCCGCGGCCGATCCCCCCGCCCCGTTCCCGGTCCCAGGTGCCTCCCCCGGCCCGGCCCCGCTCCTCCCCATTGGTCCCGCCCGCCCGTTCCGCGTCGCCCCCCGGGCGGCGGCCGCTGCACTCGCGGCGCCGGCGGCAGCGCTGCCCCGCGGCGGCGGGTTAGAGCCCGGCCCGAGGGGGGTTAGAGCCCGGCCCGAGGGGGGTTAGAGCCCGGCCCGAGGGGGGTTAGAGCCCGGCCCGAGGGGGGTTAGAGCC
>JAWWES010000021.1:2963715-2992796 GCA_035583135.1 Lophotriccus pileatus
CGGCCCGAGGGGGGGTAGAGCCCGGCCCGAGGGGGGTTAGAGCCCGGCCCGAGGGGGGTTAGAGCCCGGCCCGAGGCGGCGGCGGGTTAAAGCCCGGCCCGCGGCGCTGGGGCCGCTCAGAGCGCTCACCTGGGCGCGTCCCACCCGCTCCCGGCCGCCCGAGCGGCTGCGGGGCAGCGCCCAGGTGACCATGCGGGACGGCCGGGCTCGCCCGCACGCTTTCGGGGGCAGGTAGCACACATCCAGGTGCGCGGCGGAACATGGACTGTCTCCTGCTGGCCGTCTGGACTTTACCTGTCGCGATCCTCGGCGGCGGCAGCTCCATGCAATTCCAGACTCTCCCGTGGCTTGGAAGCACTGTAAAGGCAGGTCGAGAGCACTTTTCTTTTGCAGTCGCCTAGTGTGCTTTACCATGCCAGGTTACTGCAGTCTCTGGTGCCTTGTCTTCTGCCTTCCCTTGTGGAGGAAATCTCGCCCAATACTCCTTTTCTCTCTTTTTTTATTTTTTTTTTCTCTTGCAGACCCTTCAGCTGTGCTGCCTCTGTTGCATGTCTCATGCAGCAACTTTTACCAGTGACAGCATCAGTGAATTGACTCATGGTTTGTATAGCTCTTTCTGTGTCTGTCTGTGTGAACATTTGCATGGATGCTTTTTTTTTTTTTTTTTGGTGGAATGAGCATTTAAAGGGAAGAAGCCACAGTGTTTGGGGAGCATAAAGTGCAGGCAGGCTGGCTGCTGTGGGATAGCGAACCGTGGGCAGGGATTAATTTGTTAATCCCAGTGTGTTAAAGCTGAAAGGAACTATGTGTAACAGCAAAGCAAATGAATGGGATAGTAAATACATCCACGTTTCCATGTGTGATTAGAAAGATGAATGTGTGTGCAGCCACAAGAGCAAAACCTCATGTGTCTATTGTGGAAGCAGTGAGACAAAAGTAATGAAAATATTTGGGTGGGAGAGCGGAAGGAGCCGTGCAATGCAGGCTGAGGGAAAACAAACCTGGAGAGAAAGGACTTCTGTGAGCAGGAGCTCAGGAGCTGTTTGTTCCCAGGTCTCAGGGACTAACATGTAGATGCTGATGACTTAGGGATGTTTGAAGTGTAGTGTATGCTTTTTATTGGGTGTGAGTGGAAACAAAGTACAATAGAGAACCACACCAGGGTGCAGAAAGGAAAACCCTCTTGCACCCTGTTCTCTGCTCACTGGGGATTCCCTCTCTTCAGCAGCTGCTCACATTTTTTGGCCACCAGCCTGCTTAGCGTCCTCAACTTCTGCTGTTGATTAACACCACTAGAGGAAAGTGAAAGCTCTTGATGTATTGTTTCCACTGTCTAAGGGAAAACAACCTATCAGTGGTTATGTTCTCTGCTTAACGTGTGTCCAATAAAGTCTATTCAGGCAAAGAGATTGATAGTTTTTGCAACATATGTTACAACAGAAGAAGAAAGAGGGTTTCCTCCTTTTTTAATGGTGTTATTTCAATTTAGTAAGAGAAATTAATTATTTTGTTAAATGCATGGACATCTAAGTATCCGTAGAGGAATAGAGCCCAAAAACTGAATGGGGTTGGAAAGCAGTTTATTCAGCATCATTACTCATGTAACCAGGAATAGGTGCAAAGATCCTAATTCTGGAAACAGCTAAAATTCAGACCCTGGTTCCGGGATACAAGTAGTCCATGCTAGGTCAACACCAATGCTAATGTACTTCAGGCTTAAGGCACCTGCTTGTACAGCCAGCTGAATCATGGCCTCTCTTTTTTCCCCTTTCTTAGGTGGTTTTGAGCAGATCTCAGGATTCTCAAAAATAGTTTTGTAATTTTTCACATATTTTATCCAAAACAATAAACTTCTTTGACATGCAATTAGTGATGGCTGACTAAAGGTTATTAGGTAGGATGTAATCTCTTTCTGCTGAAGGTCAGTTACAATTTGAAACCCAGTCTAATCAAGTCACTACAAAGAGATGAGGTCTCACTCAGTTAAGGCATTAATAAATTAATCCTATAATCCATATGAACGAGTGGTACAAGTTCTGCAAAGTCTCAGTCATGGTTATCCCTACAGTGATACAATATTTGCTGCATTCTTAGGGAAGGAAAAAGCCTCTCAAACCAGAACGGCCTTCACATTTGACAGCAATTAATACAGGGGGAGGGGAAAGTCTACAGAACTGCTGGTGATGACAAATGTCTTCAGAGGAGCAGTTGTGGGAATGTTCACAGCTATGCTAGTTAGTCTGTGCCTCTCAGTGGGGCACAAAGGAAACAAACACAGTCTGAGAGCCTGTGAGACTTACAGGGGTGAATTTATGCAGGCAAGGCTACACACACAGAGCCTGCAGAGCTTCCAGGCCAGTGCCTGAGCGAGGGAAGGCGTCATCCCACAGTGAATGTCTGATGCTCCCCATGTCAGAGTGGTGCTTACCTGGTTTGTGGGATACAGAAGCTGATGGCTAACTTTTTATCCTTACAGATTATGTGTTTGTGACTCCTGTCAGAGTGGATTCCAGCGGATCGTACATTTCACATGATGTTTTGCACAGTACTAGGAGAAAGAGATCAACTCAGAGTTCAAAGAGTTCCTTGCACTACAAATTTTCAGCATTTGGACAGGAACTTCACTTAGAACTTAAACCTTCGACCATTTTAAGCAACAGTTTTATTGTCCAGGTACTCGGGAAAGATGGAGTGTCAAATTCTCAGGAACATGAAATTGAGCAGTGTTTCTACCAGGGATTTATAAGGAATGATAGCACCTCTTCGGTAGCAATATCTACATGTGTAGGCTTGGTAAGTGTCTATTTCAACCAAATCAGCATTAAAAGTATTTTCATATGTGGAATAGTAGCTGAAGGTATGTAATTCATGTAATATTCAGAGTACCATACACCATTTGCTGATTTTCCTAGTACCATTAGTTGCTACAGCATTTAACAGCAGAGATTTAGTTAAAGCCAATGAACTGCATCACACCCTTTGTATTTGTTGATGACAGTCTTTCAGGGAAAAAACAAACAGAAGACTGGCTGGTAGTCCTAGTAATTATCCCATAACAATTTGTTATAGTTTGTGATAGTTTATACATTTCTGCTCGCTCTGAAGTATAAGCTCTTCCTGCTCTTTGTGAACTGCTGTGAATAAAGGGAAAAAAAAACCAAAAAAACAAACGATCCAGAAGCTTGTGAAAAAATAACACTATACCTAGTTTTGTTGACTGCTTTAAGGATGGGTGAATTTCCTAGCTCGGCAGGAGTCATCAACCAGTTTCCCTTTGTTTCCTTTGATAATTCAAGCCTTATTTGGGTTTACGAGTCTTGATGAGTTGATCTCTTATGAATGTGTTAAATATTATCGTTGCATAATTTGCCATTTATGGCTGTCATCAAAGTTCATGAAAAATTGTTACTCACAAGTGATTTTTTTTCAAAATGTGTTTTACAGTGCTCTTTGCCTACAGAGAAGTCTGTACTGATGTAATTTAGAAGAGTCATCTACAGAATTAATAGTTATGGATGTTTTTTAGGTTTAAGCCCTTGCACTTGCAAAGCAGTCTGCTGTGGATGCAGAGTAAGGCAGTGTCATTCTGGCATTGGTCTATGAAGTCATCTGTGTGCTTTGTGCTTGACTAAGGTCCAGAGGATATGTTGGGTCACCCTCTAGAAATCTGTTTTGCAAAGGTACTTGTCTCTAAGGGCTATTGAACTGTGTGACGGGACCGAAGAAGGAGTACTTGAGACAGCCAGTGTTTCCTTTGAAACTGGAATCAGTGACTTGAGAAGCCTGTTCATTAAGAAGGGATGTTGATAACTGGTTGAAGTGGTCTGGGTTGTATTTTGAATGCTCTACTCTTTTTTTTCTTTTCTTTTTTTCTTTTTTTTTTTTTTTCCCCTCAGCAAGTTAGAGGAATTAGTATCTTACAGTTCACTTGAACAGTTGCAAATGCGAGTTTGGAGCAGGTGCCCGGAACTGGAATGAAGCTTTCTTTTGCTTTTAAACTTGTGTTATAGTGCTGAACTGTTAATACTGGGTGTGTTTAGTTGTTTCTGTGGAAGCCTCATGTTCACAATTGCTACTTTTTACCATATTTACTCAGAAAATACCCTGTTTTCACTTATGTCAGTATTTTGCTTTTTCCTCTAAGGGAAATGCTCTACCTGCACACCACAGGTACAGTTTTGGGTGATCCCCCCTGTTTGGTCTTGTCTTGGGTTTTAACATGCTTTCTGAGCTAAGTGAGGTTAGGCTTGTCAAGTCTTGTCTGGAGAAGGAAGGTTCAAGCCTGCCTCAGGTCACAGAGGAACAGAATGTGATGATCTTAACTGAGACTGAAATGGATCTTTTACCACTGTCTCGACACAGAGGTTGTTATGACTGGTAAGCTTCACTTAGGAAAGATCCAGAAGCTGATCAAAAGAGAATAAATATTGTGGCCAAATATTGTGAACAAATTTATTCTGGCAGTACCTAGGTTATCAGCAATTGGAATCTCTCTTTAATTAGTTCCAAGGTTCAATAGATTTCGCCTTAAATTGTTATTTTAAATTGGTAAATGAAGTAAACCTTTATTTACAGTAATCTCCTGTAGAGTAGGTATCCCAAAGTATAATTGTTCCTTTATCCATCTGTTAATTTCAGTGCACCTAATGAATCCCAGGCAAATTATCAACAGGATTCTCGGTCTTTCAGTTTACAAGGCTGCCCTCTTAAAAATGTGTCGTCAGCTGTCTGTAATGACAACCACGTCACTTCTCACTGTGATCCAAATTCAGTAATCATATGTTAAGTCTGGACGCTGTGCTCTGATCAAGAGAACCTTGTGAATAGCTTCTATATCCTTTTAGTACCAACTACTTTTGTCACTTGGTTGCCCTTCTTTCCTATTTGCTTTGTTCACTGCAATTAAACCGAAAGTGGTGTTTCTTCTATATGGTTGGTAGCACTAATCTTTCCATTGTTCCTTTCATTAGCAATAGCTTCTCTACAATAAAGCTGCAGTGACCCATTCTTTCAAGCCTGGAACACCACAATGTGATTTGGAAGCAATTGCATTTCAATAGACTACAGGGACTCTTTGATCTAATTTTTTGGATGACCTAGAGTATTCAGTCATTCAGCTGTCTGTTATCTGCCATTGCCTGCAGAGGAGACTTTGGAGAGAGTCTATATGAAATGGTTTGTTAGGCAGGATGACCTTAACTTAACGCTGGGAAGGAGCAAGACTTTCTTGCCTTGGTATAGATCTATTAAGAGTTGTGTGTATCTTATGATTTAATGGCTTAGTTGAAAGGAAGGCCCCACATTTCTATTCTGATTTGTCTATTTGAGACCAAATGTTTCCATCAGTCAACACGATTTTCTTGCTGTGTCAGAAGGCAGAACAGGGCCTATGCTCTTCATGCTCTGATACAGTAAGTTGGCATTTCAGGAGGACATACACAAGTTTACTAGAGTAGTTCTTCTTTTCATCATGAAAATGTTGAGGTGCTTTGTTTTTCAACCAGAAACTTGTGGGTTTTTTCTGTTTTCTGCCCTTTCCTGCTTCATTCAGCATCCTTTGCTTGCTGTTGGCATCTGTTATGCAGCAAGAAAGCTGTGCTTTTACTTGTTTTTTTTTTTTTTTAATGAAAACTGTGTCCTGGACTATCTGTGGAGAACATGATATATTCCTTCCACAGAAGTTGTGATAATTTTTTTCATATATTTTGTTAATATATTCTCACTCTCAGGGGTCACTTTTTTTAACTCTTACAACTTTGGGTCAATGAGTTTGTTTACATTAGTAAATACACAACTAGTTTATCTCTTTGGCATCATCTTAATGTGGCCTGAATAGAAATGCAGAATGTTCCACTTCTTTCTCCACTGATATTCATTATTGCTTTTAATAAACCTCTTCTGTTAGTCCTGCATGACTTCTTAGAGTTTCCTTCAGTCCCTTGTGCTCTCTCAATTGGTAAATCCAAGCCACTGGTTTGTCCTTGTTTTACATTCTCCAATTCAAACTGTTTGTTCTTTCCAAATTCAAACTCTTTTTTTTTTTTTTTCCCCCAAATCCCTGATTTCAGCTAATTCTTGCTTATTCTATTTTTAGTACTATTACTATTTTGTAACTCATTATTACTTTTAATTGCCTTTAGCTAGCTAACTGGGAGGCAGACTGTGTCAAATCCACAGAATGCAGTGTTTTTTCCATTTTCATGAAGGAGACGATGCTGGCCACTGTTAAATATGGAATTGTTTTTTTAGGACCTACTCAGTGTGGTTGTGTCTGTATTCCTGGTTCACTCCTCTTGCACATTCTCATCCACATATGCTATTTAATCTGCATTAAAACCAGTATCTACTACATGCTGTAGGTTCAGCATCTTTAACTCTGCTTCCATGATGACATCAAAAAGCCTCACTGCTGCCTTCCTAGTCTGTGTATCCCTGTGTTGTCTCTCTTAACATGACAGTTTTTGTCCCCTTATTTTAGGTTTATGTACACAGAATCTCCTGTATACAGTGAGTTGTTTGCAGTCACACAGTAAATCAGGGGAGAGTACAAGAGAACCTCAGAGGTGTCCTGTTGTATTCTAGAGACACTCTCAAAAGTAATTTATAACTGTGCATTTAGGCACAGGAGTCTCGTTTCCCTTGTGAACTCTCTTGCAAAGTCAAGCAAGTTTTACTGTAGTCCAATGCACAATGTAGGGATTGGTGACCTAATCAGTGAGCAGTTTGCTATACAGTGTTTGTGGGGGCAGTGCTGGTGCAGGAGACGGGGGAGGGTGTAGAGCAAGAACTACATGTGTGCCCAGACGAGAGAAACACTCGTGCCATGTAAGGGACTCTCCTGCCATCAAGTCACAGAGGAGATATGTGTGTGTTTTGGGTCAGAGGAGACAAGTACTGCTGAGTGGAACAGTTCAGGTCCTTTAAAGTTGTATTATACACAGTTTTATTGTTCAGGCCAAATTTAGCCCTAAGCAAACCCCTCAGAATGGAGGCTTGAGAGGCTGCACCTGCTTACACCAGATGTGGATGTGGGCCATTCTCTCCCTTTTATTTATGTACCTTAATTAGAAGAAGTAGTAGTGCCCTCCTCTGGTTTTGGGAAGATGTGATTGAATCTGTCATTGTAAGGGACCTCTTTCTCTTGTCTCAAGTTCTGTTATGTTTATTAGTGTCTAGTCAAGGGAAGAGAAAGAGGAGGGAAGGATGAATCATGTTACACTCGCTGAGCTGTCAGAGGAGTCCAGGACTGGAGAAAGGGTTAGATATAGCACTGAGAGATAGACAGGGGATGTATTAATTTAGTGGAGGCTGTGTGTGCATGTCTGAGGGCAGGGCTTTGCTCCAAGTACCAAAGAGGCCACAAAATTAAAGCTGCTTAATGCACTCTGGCCACCTAAGAGGCAGGCAGGGCAACTCATGTACTCTCTCTTTATAGTCATTTAATTGCACCCTGTATTAGCATCATGTAAGTTCATGTAACGACAGTCTCCTATTCGTGGAGCTCACACTTCAAGTCCAGTTAAATATGTTGAGATGAATCCCAAGGTTCTTATGCAGACAAACTCCCATCAAACTCAGTGAGCCAGCCTGCTGGTAAAGGTACAAAATAATTGCTGTTTGCAGTGAGGTTCCTTTAGGAATGTACACCTGTAAAAATATGACAAAATTTGGCCCAGTGGGACCTTGAAGAGAAACTAAGTACAGAGCTGGTGATTTTTCTTATTCTTAAAACTGGTTTTAGTCCACCAGCAGCCAACACACAAATCGTATGTTTTCTGCCGTTATAGCAGCATGACATGAGCAGCATCTGGCACGAGTTCTTTGACTTTCTTTATATTCACACACCATTGCATCTCCACCCTTTGTAAAACACAGTTTCAATGAACATTTTTCCATTATTATTCCATTAGTCCATAATATGGTAAATATGAAAATAAGAAAAATCTCTACAGGAAAATGAGGTGACAGTGGGGAAAAGTCATATTCTTGGGGATATTTTAAGTTATGCTAGGCAAATACAAGACACTGTTTCTAGCCTTAACATTGAACTGACTGGTGATGCATTGTGAGATTGGTTATTGATTGCCCTTTTCCATATCTGTCTGATAAGCTTTCTGTTTAACTCTGCCTTTAGCTCTGTGAGACAAAGACAGTGTTATCTCAGGCGTTTTGACAGTACTGAGTCCTGATAGGTAAGAAATGGAATTAAAGAGGATTAATGATGAGAAATAACCTGCTTCTGCTTGACAGATAAAGTAGTAGAGGCTGCATTTCTTCCTGGTTTTACATTTAAAATCCTGGAACATACATAGAGGAAGCACTGTGTCCCTGAGAGCGCTTCGCCTCCATCAGACTGAACGCAGTGCGCTGTGGATGCACAGCAGCTCTCAAGTGCCCACAGGAGCTGGTCCTCTGTCACTTGTGCCTGCCCTGTTTTTGCTCCAGCAGAGCATGGGAATGGTTTGTCAGTTTCCAACCAGACTTTAGGCTGTTGTGAGCACTCTGGCTTGCACCCTTAGAGTGGTTCCAGAAACAGGGAGCCATCCATTTGTACAGAGGTAGACAGTTCATCCTGGCCATTCTTGTTAAGCTGCAGTCTCACCATAACTTCCAAAGGGCTCTCTCTATACATGTACAACCAGCATTTTTCTTGCTGTAGCAAAGTCGCTCCACAAAACTTAGTTCCCACACTTTCCCTAGTCCATTAGAGAGAAGCTTGTAGACAAATGCCATGGTGAGGGTCAGCAGAGGATGACCTGTCTGCACAGACGTGACCTCTTCATAACAGGATGTCTTTGATGTCATGAGGATTTTTATTTTAAGCGCCACTATTTTCC
Organism: Lophotriccus pileatus; assembly: GCA_035583135.1. Taxonomy (NCBI): domain Eukaryota; kingdom Metazoa; phylum Chordata; class Aves; order Passeriformes; family Tyrannidae; genus Lophotriccus; species Lophotriccus pileatus. The sequence goes on from JAWWES010000021.1 coordinate 2,972,553, forward strand.
TTTGGACCATACCACCCCACTGCTGAGAGGCAGAGTATTCTCTTCTGCACAGCTGTGAACTGCTGGACATCAGAAATATTTCTACTTTTAGAGGCAGATTCAAATAACTGATAGCAGCTTATAGTCACTAATAATTAACCTAAATGAGGTTTTATTTCTGTCTTTCCCCTCTTCTTCCTTCACTTCAGAAGTGTTTGAGGAAGGTACCAAGTTTGCAGACCTGGTGTGTAAAGACTTTTGTTTACCCAAAACACAATGCTAGTCTGTGAAAGTGTAGTTCAAGTCCAATTCAAGCTGCCCACTCCTGGAGCTCTGTACGTGACACACAGCAGTGGAGTGGGAAGGACAGGAGTGCCTTGGTTGTTCCCTGGTCTTCACACACAGTCCACTTAATTTGAGCAAATAGTGATATCAAAATTGGTCTTAAACATTGCGTTTTTTTCCAAGCTTATTCCCTCCTTACCCTCTCTGCAGAACCAGTGCCTTGATTATGGTGACAGCTTTGTGATTTGCACTCAGTTGGGGACTTGACTTTGAATCACTGTTGGCTGCCCAGTCACAACTGGTCTGGGTGGCCACTGGGAGTTTACCAGCTTTTGTAAGTCCCTAAAATGTTTTGACACCTACAGTTCTGTTTGTCACAGATACTTAAGATAATTTTTTCTAACTTGCAACTTTTTAGGGATGGGTTTGTGTGTCTGGTGTACAGCAAGCCCTGTACTCATTGAAAGTAGATGGATCACTGGGATTGCTGCCCAATACTGCAAACAGGAGAGAAGGTTGGAGGTCCAAAGACTGTTTTCAGTGCCTGTGGTTTGGAAATTTTCAGTCCATGGATGGGGGCAAGACAAAAGCTGGGGCCATGCTAAGCAAAGGCATCCAGAGCAGTGATGCCCATATGTCAGTCAGTTCTTCAAGACCATTTCAGAGCTATTTGCATTTGATTTCATTCTCTCCTGAGCATGAGTAATGTCATTAACTTAACAGCTCTCTAGGGATTTTCTGGAAGATACCTGCTTTCTCTTCTTGGGAGTTGCAGTCTCCAGTGGTAACCTGACACCAGCCCCCCTAATGTCAGCGGCCTTTTTAGTCATCCAGAGTATTTCTGCTGAGTGGACTGCTGACCCAATACAGGAGCTGTTAGCTCTGTGTGCCTCACTTTGTCACAGCCCTCTCTCAGTGAGCTGGCAGGACAGGAGTTAAATTTAGTTATCTCTGCAGTGGGAGCTGGCAGTGGACCTACAGTGAGTTTTAGCAGCTGAAACTCAGACTTCAATATATTTTTTTTCTATTTTGTGTTAGGAAGGCTCTGACTAGCCCTTAAACGGTATCTGAATTGAACTTTAATGGATAATTCCATTAAAAACAAGGTTTTCCTCTGTCTTTTTGATCATGTCACTGGGAGCAGAAATGTTGGTTCTTTCTTGCCTTTTCTCATCCCATTTTAATCCCAATTCTGTTGCTGCAGGTCTACCATAAATTACAGTATGCTAAAGGAATTTCCTATTGATTTGCTCTGACAGTGATTTGACCAGCTATGTGAATAGCTGATGGAAGCAGAACTTATCTTTGGTTCAGGCAGCAAAGCATTGACTAAAGCTCTGAGGTAAACATTTACATAAGAAACCTGAAATCATAATGCCTTGCAGCTCAGCACAATTTACAAACATGTATTAATTAAGCTTCAGTGCTGGCTTTACTCTGGGTTAGATGAGAACAACATCCTGGCTCATAATAGGTTGACATCAGTAACCTTTTATTGTTTATCGTGCTTGGAAGTCACCAAGAATGAGGGTGAAGAAATGTCAAATAATCAGGTCAGATGCAAGTGAATGAGTCTTGATGGTTGAAGCTCGGTACCGTGGGAACCATTATTGTCCAGAGCAATTTCTGGAACATGCAAGTTAATTTCTTTTTTCACAGTGTTAGTTCATAAGCTGGGGAAACCCGCAAACAAGTTGTACAGTCAGATGAAAATCCTTCTCCTGAATCTTATGTGTGGCTGCCCAGCAAGTTCCTGCCAAAAAAATAGTAAAAGACAAAACGTTTGATGACAAAGGTAATAGATCTTGAAGTTAGTCTTATTGGAATAAGAAGGCCCTGCACAAACCTGCTTCATAGAAGAGGAAGCCGAGGCAATAAAGTGATATTTGCTTGCACAGACAATGGGGTGTTGCCTTTTCACTCCCCTGGGCATTAGCATTTGAGGCTGCCCCTCTCTGTACACAGCACACTCGGGACTTTATTCTTTGAGGACTGGGTTCTTGCTGTTCACAGTGGGATCACTTGAATGCTTGTGCCTGCCTGCCTAATATATGTTAATTGAAGGACTTTTGTGTCTCAACATCTTTATTAATATTAATGGAATGAGATTTTTAATGGACCTATACAAAATATGCTTGACCTAGCTTGAGCCCTCAGTTTTGTTTTTATATTCAGCAGCACAGTGTGGCTTCCAACTAATTTAAGAATGTAATGTTATATTCTGTGGCAGAATACACAAACTAATGAAATATGGATTACTCTTCAGACCTGCAATTTCCTTGCCATGAGATATAGAATTTATATAACACCAGAATATAATTAGTTCTTTTTAAATCATGAAATTAAAAACAGATTTTCTGTGTGCAAATTATTGCACTTCAGTGAAAAGAGCGAGCACTTAAAAATAATTCTTTTTTTGATCAAAAAAAGAAAAATACTTGTACCACTTTAGCACTTTTTTGTATAAAGAATAATTCCTTGTAGTCCACTCTTCCACTGTTTGCAATAAATGTCTCCGAAATCACTGTAGAGACCAGTGTACCACAGCAGGACCTCCAGCCTCCAGGTTTTTTTGCTGTTTGCTGGTTCTCTTCATGCCACAAGCCATGCTGAAGGCCACATGGATATTTTTTTGCAGTCCTGACATTATGTACTAATGGTCAGCCTGTTATCCTGCCTCTGGCAGCAAAAGCTGGAGCAAAGGGACATAAGAAAGGATAATTTCCAGGCTGAGAAACAACTGAGCTTCTGATTCCTGCAGCCCACTATTGTCCACTGTCATTGGCAGGTATTTGCTGGTTTATGGGCTTCATCTTCTTGTGGTAAAATGTTTTATGCTGACTGCTTTGGATCGGAACCTGGCCTAGGGAGACGTCTCTTTTCTCCTTCCCTACATCATCTTGGCCCTCGAGTCAATAGGCACACCACTTCTTTGGGAAACGTTACTGCATTTGCTGTTTGGTTTAGAAGGGCATCTTGAAAATGGGAAGCACCACTGGCTCATCACGAAAGTGAAGCGTGTTCCTCCTGGCAGACCCCAAAATGCTCACTGTACGTAATCCAAGGGGGTGCTATATGATCAGATTTCATTGAATCAGAAGTTAAATGGAGGAAAACAGGCTGTTGAAGGGCAAAGAAATCCATTTGCAGGCTGACCCTGTGCTGTTCTCATGGACTGCTCAGACTTGTAACAGCCAGCAGTGAAATGAGGCAGGAGCTCAGGCAGTTTCCCAGAGAATCAGCAGCTGCTGCTGCTGCTGCTGCTACTGCTAGAAAATGCACTCAAGTGCTTGGCATGTAGTGCCTGCAGTTGCCAGATACGTTTCACTGTATTAGTGCCAAGTGTTTTCATTCCACTCTGCTGCCAGAGTGTTCTGGCAGTGAAGGAGTAAAGGAAGCACAGTGGCCACCAAAAAATACGAAGCCAAGAGTAAATGTAAAGAGGTTATTTGGCCTAACCCAAAATCAAGCCCTGATAAAGTCACGTCTGGTGTTGAGAGGAAAAGACAATGGCAGCTTTTGAGGCTTATTGCCCTTGTTAGACAGCAGAGGGACTTGCCAGTTCAATCTGAAAAATGTGCAAGGAGATGATCAGTGTCATCCTGGGACACCTGTAGCGGACAAGACCCCATTCATCTTCTGCTCGTGGTGGGAGAGCTGAGTAACTGCAGAGAGGAGAATGCTGTTACAGCAATGGTTAATTGATTCCTGTGTTTACCAGAGAGAGTGGGTGGTCATTTTAACTGCCTGAGGCACAGACAGTCCTGCAGGTCCAGCTTAATGAAGACCATCCGTGGTCCCAAGGACAGTGTGGGAGCCAGGGCAGGACAGGGTACAGCTGGTGCCACGTGTCAGTGAACATCAGGTTATTGGGGAGGTGACAAGGGCTTGTGTTCTCCATCAGCCTGTGGGACAGACAAAATACCAATGAAAGGACAATCTGGATCAGAAGCCAAGTCATAGAGGCTGGTACATCACCACAGGCAGGTGAAGCTGAGAGCAAAAATGTGCCAGACTTGGCCTCTGAGTATTGCCCTGGTTCTGTTTGCAGGTTCTCAGCTTTTGGGTTACTGTGCCATCAGAAGTTTATTTTAGTTGTAATTTCGCAAGCATTTCTTGAAAACTAGCTTTCTGGTGCACAGAGCAGCACCACAACACTAAATTACTTTCAAATAGCTCAAGGGCTGAGGGAATAGTGTATTTTTTTGTTGTGGCTGTTCATATGATTTATTTAGTCGTTTGAAAGACTACAGTTTGGGAAAGTCAGGAACACACTCTGATGTGAGAAACAAAACAGAAGGAAATGTTATTCACCCGGAATGAAGGTCTGTCTTCTGCAAGCTGAAGCATTTGGTCATTCTGCCTCCACAGCCCTACTCCTATGTTAGGATTAATAGAAGAAGATGTGGAGGATTTCCCATGGGACTGTGTTTCCTGCCCACCATCAGCCTGCCCTGGATGGTGCCCATTTGCTCCAAAATATCTCCCTAGACATGCCACACGTCCTTAGCAACAGCTTAGCTTTTAGACCTGACTTTTTGTGTTTGAACTGCCAGTAAAAAGGAAGAGGAACTTATGTGTTCATACATACTTTTCTATACCAATGCGCTGAATTAGTGCCAATTCTTTAATCTTTATCTTACAAAGGGTGGTGCAATTTGGCATCCATTGTCTGTGAGATACTAATCTATTTGTATGTCCATGAAGTTGCACGAGGCAGTGCTCTTTATGGCTCTTGCCTCTTCTGCTGTTCAATAACTTTATTATCTACTGGCAAAATAGTAATTATCATTTAAATCAACACCTTATTGCTTCTTCTGGGAAAGGACTTAAGTTTAAAAGAGAAGATAGCTGTGATTTGTCTTTGATTTTTGTAGTAAGTGGATGGATGTTGAGTTATTGGAAAAAAAATGGTAATGTAGAGATTCTGTATCAGTCTTGCATGAGTTCCTTGGTTAAAATATGTTAAGGGAGTAAATCACCGTAAATCTCTAAATTATTTCTATAAATTTTTTTTGCTATTGAAAACAAGATTAAATTTATTTCAGATTAGTGACATTTCTGAGAATTAGTGATGGTATCAGTAATCTGAAAAAGTATGACAATTCAGTGTCCTATTCAAGTCCCCTTGGGGAGTTCAGTGAAGCCAGGGAGAGGGGTGGAATCAGTTGTGGAATCTTGGGCTGAAACTATTCCGACAGGATGGGGAGTGTAGCTTAAACCCTCCCTTATCTTGCCAGCCTTGTGTGTGCTGGCTCTCCCCAGCAAGAGGCCTGATTGATTCATAGCAACTGATGGGCAGTTTAAAATTACAAAGCTTTCAGTTTCCTTGTTCCTAACAGGTAAAGAGGGTGGGCATTTCCTGATTATATGGTACACACTCAAAATATTTAAGTTCCCCATGGTGCTATTTGTGCCTAATTTACTTCCAGAGCACATTATCACGGCTGGTTTTCTGCAGTGGGAGGTGTGTGGTGTAACATGCTGTGAAGAGAGGAAATGTTTCACAAGAGCTCCTTCTGGCTTTTCCTCTGTTTGCATTACCACCTGGAAAGAAGAAAAGGTGGGGTGACTGACTGATGATCCAGATGGATTGCAGGAACACTCATGTCTTTAGTCACAACGTGTGAAATGGGGCAGATTCACACTGGGAAGTGCCAGGATTGTGCTTTAACTCCTGGAAGCTTCTGAGGAAAAATGTGTAGGCGCAAAGGGTGCTTGACTGCCATCATGCCAGTAGTCTTTTGGCAGGCAGTGCCCCTTTAGAGGCCACTGAGCAGCCAATTTTTTGGGGGAAAAGTCAAGGATATGCTCTTACGTGGGATGGGGCTTGAGGACAGTCTCTAGCAGAGAAGTTAAAATCTCAGAATGCTAAATCAGAAGCTGTGCAGGCCATACAGAGCTTCAGAGAGACTGGGAATGGAAGGACCACTGGGAATGGAAGGACAAATATCCACTATGTTTATAGGTGTTGATGGGTTTTGATGCACTGCTTATTTTACTTGTGCAGCATTTCTCAGCAGACCAGGTGTGTCCTGATTTCTAGGCAAGGGCTCAAGACCCAAGAGCACTTCTCTCACTGCTGGCTGTGTCTCGTGGTGTCAGGATGGAGCAGGGAGAACACTCAGGCCCTGGGACTGTGATCTACATTTGAGGCTGAAGTGTCTGTGACTCTCACACACTTCCCTGATATCCCAGAGCCTTGGTGACCCTGACAGCACATTCCTCCCCTTGGAGCTTTTTTTTTAACCTGTGCTTAACCTGACCTTTGCTTAACCTACTGTTCAGTAGATTCATTGCAGAAAGAGGGTCAGGCTGCTTAGGAAATTTTGCCTCCTAAATCTTCTGCTGATATGTATTTATTTTTTTTACCATCCTTTTATAACTTTGCAACATGCTGAGCTGTCAACAAAATATTTCCCTTGTCTTCACTGCATCTTTATTTCAATAGAAGGCCTACAGTGGCAACATCTGTGCAATAGATATCTGGGCATCTTAGACTAATTTAATATAAAGAATATCTCATGGAAAAAGAAGTTGCTCTCAGGCACAACCTTCCCTTTGTCATTTTAGTGACAGAGAACATCACAGGGTCACTTATAGCTTTGATGCTCCACAGACTGTATTTTGAGAGCCTGATATGTAAGGTAGTGTGCTAAAAACACTATTGTACAGATGCTTTCATGAAGAAATGCTCTTCACAGCATGTGCTTGCTGACAGAGGGATCCAGGCCCTCCCTTCTTGGATCAGTTCCTGTGGGACTGTAGAGATGGGAACGTGTCTGTCCTCTTCCCACCTTCTTCATCTTCTTTTTTTCACTTCTGGTTCTCAAAGGTAGAACTCATTTCTTTAATGAAAAGACATAAAGAAATGCTCCCACACCATCTTTCTTGGCACTCATCCCTGCTAAACCATCACATAATTCACAGGCTTCCACTGCTTTTGCCATCACCAGACTTTAGGATAACGTTTTGTGAGCACTTTAGTTCTGCTGGCCTGTTCAGTGGGTACAATTCAAACATGGACCTGAATACCTGCAGACCATTGTGTTAACACTCCAAATACTGGTTTAGGCTTGTGTTCTGGGCTCTAACCTTGTCAGCAGACAAGATGTCAGGAGAGGTAAATGGATGCCTTAGGTTGAAGAATGGATCACTTTATGCTGAAAACCTGCACCAATATTAAGGTAGTATTTTTCTGTGTCCATTTTAAAATAGTCATGGCATGATATTTTATTTCATACCAAACCAGGACCTCTTTGTGGCAGTTTCTGCATGTCATCACATTTATTTCTACTACAGAGGTTTCTATACTTAGAAAATAGTACTCAAAATTACTTCTCATCAAACTTCCATTTATAACAGTATCAAAAATTCTCTAGTCTGGGACAAATCCAGGCTTCCTGCTTTTAACTTCAGCACAGTTTCTCCAGCAGAGCAGTTATACCATGCTCACCTTTGGGCATCGTCCCCTTAAAATAGAAGCACTGGCTAATTTGTGGCAGAGGAGTGTGAGTGTGTCCAGCTTTAAACCAGGACCAAGATAAGTGCAGGAAGGCTGAGCAGTGCAGATTGGTAGCACTTGGCTAAAAGGAGATTAATAAAAAGCTTTCTGGACCCATGGCACGCTTGGCAATATAATCTGTGGAAGGCAGGTTTTGTGGCTGTAGGCAGGGCTTACAAAATGAGGCATTTCTATGACATGGGACACAGATGTGAGGTACTGCATTTATCTTAGTAAATAACTCCTTATTCAAATGTCCATTATAAACCAAGCTCTGGGTGCTAAGGATGTTTGTATGGCTGTCGAAATATTAGGTGCAGTTGCCATTGTACAGGTTTCTTAATGTTGTGGAAAACTGAGAAAATGATGAGGTCTTATTTAAACTTGGTGGATCTCTGGGTACTGCTGCCCTGTATTTTGGGTTTAATCATGTGAATTGCAGTCAGGGTTTTACTGATTTACCTTTTCTTGGGTGGAGGGAAAAGGTATTTGGAGGCACCTGGGCTGCTGTCCTGTTTCAAAGAGATTGTTAAGGCAAAAGAACAGGAGCACAGGCCAAGCTGCTGAGGGGCATCCTGAAGGCTGTAGCTTAGAATGGGGCACATGGAGGCAATTTAATAGAACTACCGAGCCAGGGTCAAATGTGAACCTTCACAAGTCTCTCTTGAGCATTTTCTGGGTTGATTACAAAATCCTGCCTATAAAACCGAGATATAAAGAGCAGAGGAGCTGAAATGCTGAAGAACTGGGACTTTAATCCAGATAACCCAGGCGCCAGCCTGACATTCTCACTCTTGGGCCATCTTTGCTTCTTGTTTTCCATTCCCTTAATGGCCTAAGCTCTTTTGTTCCACTCCCCTTCTCCTTCCCACATAGATATTTCAACATATGTATATGTCTGTGTATGTGGAATATCAGCAAAGCTGATACTTTGCTCCCTACAGAGTTCCTTGTGACCACTCTCTCATGTAACTAATCCATAGCAATGTATACTCCAACAAGGAAAATTAAAAGGTTGGGAACCACTGACCTAACTTCTTAGTAAGCAATACATCTGGCAATCAGATGTAACCCGAGCCCCTCGTTATTGGAGCTGCCTGAGCTATTCATAGCAAAGCAAAATTGCTATGGGAATTGAGATGGATTTATTTTGTTTGAATGCGAATTATCCCAGGTCAGACAGGCTCAGATCTTCTGCCCCCTCAAATTCATTTGCATCAGCTCTGCCAGGCTGAAGTTTATATCTGGAGGATCTTCACTGGGGAAAAGTGGGCGTGGGTGGTGAACCACCACCGTGGAGGGCATTGCCTGGGCTTTGATGCAGTTGGTGGACGTCACTCTGCAGCCACGACTCCTGAACAGAGTGAAGGGGCTGCCCCAGCTGGTGACCCAGGGCTTGGGCAAGTGTCTCTCTTTGTTGCCTGCAACGTCAACGGGGTGCCTGGTAAGGGAGAGGGAATATTTCAAGCTTGCCTGCTATTCTCACTCATGAATTGTTCTGAAGGGTCCATCATCACAGGAAAAGCTGTGTTTTCACTAAAAAAAAAACTCCACTCAAGTTTGATTCTAGTATACGTGATTATAGAGGGTAAAAAAGCCTCTTAAAATCTCAGTTGCAAATTGTTCAAGAAATCAGAAAGAAAATAAAACACCGAAGCCCTTCGGCTTTATTTTTTAAAAAATCTCATAATTTATGGTGTTGTTTGCTGCAAGGCCTGATTCATGACTTTTAATATTTGGAGTTGCCTGTCTGATAGGGAGGAATGTTCCTGATCAGAAACACTCAAGCAAGCATCTGTTAATGCTAAGTACCTATAGAAAGGAATTTCCAAGTACTGATTTTAGTTATCTATCATCAGTTTCATCAGTTCTTTTTTTTTTTTTTTTTTTTTTAAGCTGTTTATTTTCTGTGTCACTATGCCCTAATTTTATTGGGTTTGCCTTCTAGGAGCAGAAGCTTCATTAAGAAGGTATGCACTTTCCCTAGAATATTGGTACATCTGAACTCCAGCCACATAAAACCGATTAGCTGTACACAAGGGGGGAGGAGAACCTTGCCAGCACATTTTCATTTCACCTCATCCTTTATGCAGCATAAATAATTCATAGCAAACCATCCTTATGGTGAAATTCTGCCCTGTCCAAAGATCTGTTAAAAGTCTGAGCATCTTGAAGTCAAATTTCAGATATGTAAGAGGGTGCTTTTAGTCTGTGCTGTTACACAGAATGAGAGGACAGAGAGAGAGCTGCATTTTCTATGCTTTTGAAGATTTCCAAGAGGTCAACCTCCTCTCACACCTTGACCATTTTCTGAAGCTGGGCACCCAGTTATGTGGGATGTAAGATTAAGGAACAAAGCAAGCTACCCTCTGAAGTCAGTTTTTCTGTTATTCTTGATGTATCCTAAGTAACTAATCAACTGTCAGACAGCACATGACAAATAGTGGGCTGCCTCTTTTTAGGAAAAGTGAAGCATAAATGCACTCATTAAATAATCCCTCTGTTTCCTGTTTGCTTTGTGATGGATTTCAGAGCTGTCATAACTAATAAAAGATGTAGATTTTATCTTACAGTTGCAGAGATTTGCTTAAACAGGCCATGCCCAAGTGCTTGTACAGCTACCAAGGCCAAATTTGAGCTGTTGGTTTTAGCTAATTGTCTTCCAAAACCTTTATAGAGCTCTACTGATGGAATTGTAAATTAACTGATCCTGAGTGCAACTTGGTGAACCTCTGGCACTTCACTTAAATATTACTGGTGTATAGTTAGTGCCATAATGCTGTAGTTTACATTAGTATTTTTCTTCTGTTCATTTATCATGCTCACTTCTGTGGTTTTTTTATTTTTTTTTTTTCAAAAAAACCCAAAACATGAGAAATGAGGGAGCTCACGTACTGACAAGCAAGTATTTAATCTGTGGCAAAGCAATCAACTTTGTGTTAGTTCTAGAATATCTCATTACCCTGTAATAAATACCAATTTAATACATTTAAATACCAATGTGACTGGTTCAATTACTTTAAGTGGAGGAACAAATAAGAATATTTCCTTATTTGCCATATGCTGACAGGGGGTTGCATAAAGATGTTTGAAACAAGTTCAGTCAACTGCAGAAATACAAAAGCACTATTCAGAGATAACACCCTCTTTGTTCATATAGGAATAATTAAAGACATGCAATTTTGTTACCTTGTTTTAATAATTGCTGAATGTTCTGCATAGCATTTCTTTTTAGCAGCCAAACAGAGTGGTCTTTCATGACTAACTCAGACTGGCAATTTAAACACTGTACTCTCCTTCTGTCAGATCCGCAGGTAATAATAAAATGCTATATTGTTAAGAACTCGTAACGTTTTACATTTGTAAGAAATCTATATTATGTTAGAAAACAGAATAATTGAGTTATTTTTGTGAGTCAGATTCTAAAGAAAAATGTCATCTGCTGACAATTCTCAAGTCAGAATAGGCGACCAATGATTCTAATGCTTCTTTCACGATAAAAATATTTTAGTGTGTGTAAAGGCCATTAACTTAACCTAAACATTTGCTGTGGTACAGAGCCAGGTATTCCAATCTGGTGAAAATCAGTAGAGGTCTGCTGAGGTTATTCTCATCAGCCAAGGACCCAGTCCAATAAAACATCACTTCTGTACTTCCCTGACTCCAGGGTAGTCGTCAGGAACTGCCCATTTAGAGACTGGATACTTTTCTGAAGGATGGGTGCATTTTTTTGGCAAACATAAAAGCTAGGGAATAGTTTAGTTAACTTAAATTCTCTCTTTTCTTTGGTGTGTTTGCATGCCTTTGTGCTGCCTGGTTTGGGATGGGATCAAAAATGAACATGCTCCGAGTTTTACTCGTGGGATTCCTGACTTCAGTAATACATGTGTATTATTGGAACCCTCATGAGAGTCCATTCTCACTGGTTTCCCAGAACATTTTCTTTCCCAAAGTGGTATAAAAGCACTCTGGAAATGCTTGCAGAGACAATATTCAGCTCAATGGGAGCTCCTGGGTGCTTAACACTCTGTAAAAGTCTGTCATTAATTTAACAATCTGTGTATGGATTTAGGGTCCAGGCTTTTCACTTTTGGTTGGTGGATCATGGATCGTGTCCCTGTCACGGTGTTTCAGGAGCTTGTTTCTCTTACCCACTGCTTCTGTAACGTGGGTAACTGTGTAAGTGCCCTTCTGAAGGGGGACAAAAACAGTGTGTGGAGGCAAAATCCAGATCAGCCCTGTAGCTGCTGCTGTCCCCTCTGCAGCCACTCCCAGAGAAGGGGCTGTGGGTCAGAGTGGAGAGGGAATGAACTTGGTTAATTACTGTGATTTACTGCCCTTGGCTTGGCTGTTTGCTCCTGATGCTTCCCGAGGGTAAAAATATCTTTCACCTCAGCAACACTTGCCTGCAATTCAGCTCCTTCTTTCTGCTTTCCAGATATGCTGCTTGTCATTTTTTTTCCTACCTAATTTCACATCTTAATTTGCTCATTTTGATTATATTTTCCAGAGCATTGACATCTTGACCCTAACTCGAGAGGGGCTCAGTTAAGCCATCTCTCAAAAAGTCAGTCAGTGATATTGGGTATCTGCAGTTCCAGGTCAGGCTGTACTATACTGCTGGCTATAATTCTTGGAAGGAGTTTTTGCTTATGACTGTAGTAAGGTTATAGTCTCACATGTTTTTCAGACTACCAACTTAACCCATCCCCAGAGGTGAGTCTACTTCATTACACGTTCTCTGAAGAAACAGTAATTTATTTAAACTGCTTACATGGTGCAGGATTGCTTTGAACAGCCTCGTGATAGCATTGGTTGAATATCCTTGCTTTGGGGGAAAGAGGAACTCATATGATGAATGTTGACAGACTTAACAGGACTTTATTCTTCCTGGGATTCCTTGGCATGTGTGAGAAAATGATATATTTACCACATTTTCAAGGCTTGACCCAAAAGCTGTTCTAAACAGCTGGCACTTTTCCTGCTATCCCAGCAGGATTTTGTCTCAGGCTGCTGGTGTGTGCTCAGGGACTGCCACCTCCACACGGGTTTCTCCAGGTGTACATTTGAAATGGCTCTGAAATCACTGTTGCTGCTCCCCAAGCTGCTGGCCATGAACTGGATGGTGCAAAAAACGTGTCCACACGAGTGTTATGCTGTGCTTGAGCTGATAACCCAGGCCCTGAGCAGCTCTGTTGCTCCCAGTTTGGGCTGGCCTGCCTCTGGCTGCCTTGGAGGTGTGCTCCAAGCAGGAATGGAGGGATGATGGCAGATGTGAAGATGCTTTCCATACTTGGTGAAGGGACTGCCATTACCTGATTATAAAACTGAGGGAAGGGCCTCATCTCTCTGTCAGGAGTCATGGGGAGACCTCTCTCCTCTTCTAGCACACGTTGATGTATATCATTATTTAAAAATTGACATCTGCCCAATTCTAGAGGCCAGTCTGGGCCCAAAGGCAGCTTCTGGCTGTTGTCAGGTAGCTCTAAGTTGTGTTTGTAAGTTCATGTTCTCTGGATCCCCATCCTACCCTCTTTTGGCTCCCAAGAGCCCTGTTGTTCCAGTATGGGAAACGGTCTGGCAGACAGAACCCACAGGTGGGACACCTGAGCTAAGGCAGTCACTCCTCCTTTGTGGGCAGAGATGGGGCTTTTGTGTTTCCTCTGTGGTGCCAAAGCGCCAGAGATTTAGCAAAGCGTCAGGGCAAGAAATAAGAGTTGAATTAAAATGATCTCTAGACAAGAAAATTTCATGAGTTTTCACTGCAGAGTGAATGAGGAAAGACTCTGATATCCTGTAACATGAGATGGTCCCAGCACTGTGATGTGAATACTAGATTTCTAGGAATCTTTGACCTCAGATGATCTTAAATAGCCAGCAGCCATAGTTCTTAGGTCATCTGTTCTCCTTGTTCCTTGTATTTCAGGGAAGTTCTTAATTTAAATTTTTATTTGATTTAAGTAGAACTAAAAACTGTACTTTTTGTCTCTGTACATTCTGTAACTCTTGTTAGGATGTGTTTGACTAAATAGTTTGGTGTTTTGTTTTTTTTTAAGAGCTGGACATTTGGGAAATAACACAACAGAAGTCTTGGATCAATGTCCACTGAAGTCTTTATGCCAATTTCAGTTGGCCTTTTGTCAAGTCTTTTAAAACTTTTCATGAATATTTGTAACTATTTTAATGGGTGTGAAATGACATTTAACTCTTCCTTTTGAGAAACTTGGTATAGACTTCATTGATTTCTTTGGCCATTGTTTTAGCTGCTCTCAGTTAAGACAGTGGGTTTTTAGCACCTAATTTTATGTATATGGTCATAACATTGAATAAGGCATTTTGGATATAAGTAGTATTCCTTAGAAAAATACATGCATATTTTTTAGCACTTTGTTTAGCTGAGATAGTCTTGTTCTTGTCCAAACTGTAATTAACTTTACATCAGCAGTTATGTTTAGCAGAGACATTGCAGTTCAATTATTCATCTGTTTTAAGTCTCAGTTTCATTTCACTGTGCTTCTTACATTATTTGCATCTGGTTTTTGAAATTCCTCTAGCTTTAATATGCATAAAGCTGTTGCTTTTGATTTAATTAGCATGTAATGAAAATGCCTTGTTTGCAGACAGGGAATCCACAGCCATGAGGCTCTCCTGGTGTAGAGCAAGGATTTATCCGATATCTCAGCACTCAACTTTCTTAAATTACGGGTGAGAAATGGAAGTTCTGTAAGTCCTTCACTCCCTGTCACTGCTCTGGTTTTTATGGAGGGTCTGTTTTTTGGAGATGCTGAAACCTCAAACTGAATGAGGTTTACAGGCTGGAAAAGCAGCCAAAGTCTTCACTCAGAGTTTAACAGGGGAAGCAAATGGGAGCAGCCTCTGTGCTGTTCCAGTAAGAGGCCAATGAGACCTGTTGGGAACAGATATGTTAGTGTATGACTCTCAGAACTGTTGAGTTGGAAAATAAGTGGAATATCTACCTGGTTTTGTAGCTAAGATCAGCTTTTTCAATGGTTTTAAAAAAATTCTCCTTATTTTTCAACTTATAATCTATCTTCAATTAAAAAAATATTGCAGCAGATACCATGTCATCCTTTCCCTTGTCCAAATTCAATTCTGAGATTCTTTTTCCTTTTGAGACATACCGAGAAAACAGAATAAGCGCTGTACCTTGGTGATAACACCCGAATACTGAGGAATTTCACGGAGATATATTGGATCTGAAAATTCCTTTTAGCCCAGATCTGAGCAAATCTTTTATAACAAGTAAGAAGTGGGAAAAATGTTGTCTTTTTATCTCTTCTCAGCTTTTCTGCAAACAAACTACAAGTTCCTCTAATTTCTTGATTCAAAATTATTTGCTAACCACACAGGTCAACGTATGTCTTTCCGTTTTCTTTCCAGTGGCATGGAATATCCCTTGCAGAAGGGCAGCAAATATGTGTTGTGAGGGAAAAACAAGGGAACAGCAAATTCCAAATGAGCAATCTCTTGGGTGTTCCTTCCCACCATATTCTCACAATTATTGCTATTATTAGTGATAGCCACAGTGGGAGACAGAAGGAATAGACAGGAGTCCCTGGCCTTTTTCATGCTGTGTTGTCTAGACTTAGAAGAATGTTAGATTTTGTCATCCTGCTTCCTCTCGTGGTGTTATAATTGCAGAGAATCTGAAATAAAAATGGGGGTTTGACCTATGTGACCCTGTACTCATTGTGTCCTAAGCCCATCAAGGTTAATGGAAAGACATCCTTGATTCAAGGAAAATCACATGTATCCTGAGAGCTGTGCTGACAAAAGGAAACCCGATGCATAATTTTCCATGACGGCTTTGACAGTATTTGTTCAACTACTGAAGTATTTGAGCTGGATAAATATATTGCATCTAACTCACAATTATAGAGATGTTTCATGTGTTTGTAGAAAATATATTCCCAGAACACCCAGGAGTACAAAGAGGCCAAAATCTGGCCTTCAAGAAACTGGAATTCCTTGGCAGTGTAAAGTTAGAAGAGATGGCTGTGGGCCGTTCTCCTGCCTCTGTGCTGTGGCATTTCCCAGCATGTTTTCCAGCCAGCACAACCGTAGCCACAGGTCACTTTGCTTTACCTAATGCTAAAATTCAAGAACCTGCAAGAAAGTACCTGGCAGTTGTTGCCCCATTGCCCTCTTTTCAGTGCTTCAGAGGTCTGCAGCTCTGTCTGAAGCCAGATCAGCATTCTCAGCATTACTTGGGAATTCCCAAAGTGATTATTTCAATATGAATCCTTCAAACCATCCCATCCCATACCTGGAAGAAGTGGAAAATGGTCTGTGATTGAATGAGTGTCCAGACTGTTCCATGGCACTTCCCCTTTCTTCTTGACAACTTCATAAAACTGGATGTTATCAAAAGGAAGGTATCTTTGATTCACAGAGCATTTTTCAATTTGGTGGATGAGTCTGATGTAAAACCCAAAGTTTTAGTGGAGATTTAGGGTCATTTCTGCTGGGAAAAAAGTGACTACATTTATAAGGCACTTAGTAATCTACCTTCTCTGTAAAGGTGCAGCAAAACACATGCAGGGCCCAGAATTCAGTTGCTTCTTCTCCCCCACCCTGAATTCTCAATCCACCCTTATAATGTTAAATATAGAAATGATGTTTGAGGCTGAAACTTGGTGTACATCAGGGACAGTTTCTTACAGGAAAATGTAGACCCCCCCCCCTTTTTTTTTTTTCCATGTGGTTTGAATCATTTACTAAATGAATCCTACAGGAATAATTTCAGATGTGGAAACCTTTAAAATGGGGAAATAAAAACCAGATTCACTACATTTCTGTTTTCCAGCTGAAAAAAACCCCTCACTTAGCAGCGTCCAATTATCAGTGCATTCTAGTAGATAAAGATTGCCTCTCAGAACCACTGGTATATTGTGTGATGACACACATCATAAGGATTAAAATATCAGTCTTCTTCCCTACAGGAAAGTACTTTGTCATGACCAAATGTGATCTGACATTTGAAATATGCCAACTTATTGCAGTGGGCAGGCAAGGTAAATTCCTGTCAATTATTTAAATCCTGTCTGTTATTGATGGAGGCAGTTTTAACCTTCATTTAGAATGTTAAGTAGATACAGGCTGAGATACGTAATTATGAATTCATGTTGAAGAAGGAGAGGGGACAAATTATTAATCTTTTCTGTTTGTTTTGTTATTATTCAGAGGGCAATTAGACCCTCTCAGTTCATAATATGAGACCTCTTATATTGTAAAAATTAAGATCACAGTATGATTTTATGAGCACTATTATTAGGCCCATGTGGAAGGTGCTTATATTGGGCACTACTGCAAAGTTCCCTGTGATTTGGAACAACAGAAGTGAATTTCCATGAAAAGAGCATAGGAGATGACTGTAGACTTTTGAGGACCTGTAGATCTCTGATAAATCTCTCCAGCTGGAATTGAGTTAAAATCAATGTCAGCATTAGCTTAGTAAACAGTTAAAGCTGTGAAGATTTCATGTGTAACTTTCTATTTTCTGTTAAGTTTTTCTCATGGGAAACAGTTTCTTAAAGTGCAGAAAATTCCACAGATCCTTAAAAAATACAGTGCTTATCTTAGACATTTGAACTGCTTTCCTTCTGATACCCATTCTGGTCCTAGGTTGTTGGGCTAAAGAAGGGCATCCATTTCATCTCTTATTTTCATTTTCAAAGAAGGTTTTTTGGGGAAGGAGGTGGAATCATGGTCTGGGAGGACTTGAGATGTCGGGCAAGATGGTTTGCAATTGACATTTGTTTGTCTGCACATATTTTTCTAAAGCATAAGAGATATGTAGTCCTCATGGGATGTCAATTTTGGCAGGAGGGTGTTGGCACATGGTAGAGCCTCACTGATCCAAACCAAAACTCTGTATCTAATATTACGTATATAATGTAGTAGAATTACCTGATGAAACTTCTCCTTGGTTCTTTGACTTGGTAAAAAGGAGTGTTTATTACAATATGTTTTACAAAACCAAGAAATGAAATAAAATCGTAACTGATTAATGAGCTGCATGGAAATACTTCCTCAGTGCCACCCACATTTCCTTGGCCCTGATCCTGGAAACACTTCATCACATGTGCAGTTTTATGCACAGATAATATGTGAAAACTAGAGTGTAGTTTTCCCATACTTCTGTCTTTCAGGGATCCAAGAAGGCAAACAATTAGATACTTGCTTTCGCTGATTAGCTTTCTCTTGTAGGAGGGTATAAATTTTAAACCGTGTTTATTATGATTAAATTGCAAGGAGTTGATTACTAAATGGTGGTGCAAAAGTGTTCAGATGCTTCAACTTTGTGCTGCTGTCTTGTAATGTACATTTCTACTTACAGCAACCTGAAGTCTGGGATTCCCGTTTGGTAATACCTTGTTCTGAAAACCCCTTGAGTCTTAATTCATATATTTTGTTTTACTAATCTGTGCTTTTATCAGAAGTTGCATCTTCCAAGAGCATTTCCTTTTTATGTGAAACTATATCCTGTACACAAACACACAGACAGATAAATCTATACTGTGAAAAATGGGTTAATATTGCATATGACATTATCCGTGGTGCTGTGTGAAGGTGCTGTGCTGCCAGTCCCACAACATTCCTGTTCTGTGTGTTACCAAATGCGAGGCCTGGTCATCTCCAAAGTGCAACGATGCATACTTTAATTGGGAAGACTGTCCAGCTCATCACTTGAGTAAATCTAATTTAGAGGTGCCCATTGCAACCCGTCTGGGCTTTGCAGGGAGATCAGTGCAGGAGTTAGCGTTTTCCAGCTGTGAGCCTTGACAGTCTTGTCTCTAACTTGCGGTGGTGTTGCTTTTTTTAGTCAGGTTTGATAAGGACACGGAAGATCGAGTTCCTTATATCCCCATTACCTCAGCAGCTGGCACGGGAGCACAACTACACCTCCCCCGCTGGACACCATCCTCATGTGCTGTACAAACGAACTGCAGAAGAGAAGGTGCACCGGTACACTGTAGAGTCCCATCCCAAATCCTTCCCTTTTGGCCATGACAGAATGCACCCTTCCCACAAGTACCATGCTCGGGCGAATGGTTACCACCGTGGAAGGTTTCAAAAGCAGCATTTTTGTGGACGTCGCAAGAAATGTATGTAAGGAAACTTTCTCTCCTCTTTTGAGATAGTGGCTGTTACAGGCTGTGTGGTGATCCTGAGGTGTGCTTAACATCTCTTCACGTCCCTTTGGGATGAGGATACAATAATTTTAAATTATATATTTCCGAAGTAAAAGACATATGAGAACTTGAGTTTTTCTTGAAATTCATAGAATCATCTGTTTTATTAAGCCATCAGAATCACTGTTTAGTTTGCTTGTGCTTTACCTAGATTTAAAGATCCCTTGCTTGATTTTTTTTTTTTACATTGACATAGTTTTCAGTAAGCAATAATTCTGCACAGTGATGGAGGCCAAGTCCCTAAACTGCTCTCTGTTACTTTGGGGATAAAAAAACTAATTAGGCTTGCAAATGAAGATAAAGTCTTCAAAATCATTAATTTCTGAGAGCATAGAGAATAAGTCTTTCAGAACTCACTGTTTGATAATGAAATTTTCAGCAACTAAGATCTTCAAAAAGAACCTCCCATGTAAATTGTTTAAATAAGATTTTGGAGCCATGTCTTAAAAAATACATTGAAAGATATTATCCTGCCAAGATCTATTCTGAGTCTTTCCTTAGGCCCTCAAATTGCAGAACATTTCAGAGCCCCCTTGGTCCCTATATCTGTACTTTCAGCATTCAGTTGATGCTTTTTGAAAGCTGATCAGCTTCGGAGCTGAGATTTTTAATGAGGGTCTCCTGGACTGCAAACAGTGTTGAAAACAGTGCCTCAATCCAGTTATATTCTTCCAACTTCCTACTCAAGTTCTGAGAAAATGAGCAGCTTCCTTTTCCAAAGGTGTGTAAGGAAGACAGAGAAAATAAATAGAAGGGAAGGAATGAGCAAGGAGTTAGTGGAAAAGGTGTCTGGCTGAGACCCGACCCTATATGAGGCCTGAAAACAAAGGGCTTGTTAAAGATTCCAAAATCCTTCCCCCCAGGTTTGAAAGCCAAACCTCAAGTGCCAGATGCACAAGTCTGTGAGTCAACCTGTAAACATTTGCGTTCTAATGCAGTCCAAAACTGCCTCATTCCATCCTCCCTTTCCCTCCTGTCTGGTTTCCTTGCCTCAGAGCAGGGGGTGAGGGTGCTAAATTAGCTCCTCTGCTCTACATGGGTTTGTTTTATTTGCATTGTCCTCCGTGGTCTTGTGCCTTATTTACTGTTCCTTCCATGACTGCTTGTCCAAATTCAGGATTATTCATGTCCTCTTGAGCTTTTACATGGTGCTTATTCCTATAATAAAGGAGAGCATTTGGAACACTCTATTTTCATGACCTCTTGGGATGTGAGAAGATGTTATTGTTACTCCTGTCTTATAAATGGGACTCACAGGCA
>JAWWES010000021.1:2992896-3047467 GCA_035583135.1 Lophotriccus pileatus
CACTCTATTTTCATGACCTCTTGGGATGTGAGAAGATGTTATTGTTACTCCTGTCTTATAAATGGGACTCACAGGCACAGGAGAGGTCAGAAATAATCATTGCTTCTGGGTATCAAATCAAGAAACTGGGTTTTTCTTTAAAATATTTATCAAATACATGCTTTTGTAATTCTATTAATTCTATGTATATATCTGTATATTCAGTAATTTCAGTTACAGCTATGGGTTCTTAGCTGCGTATTCAAGCTGGGTTTATGTTAAATGAAGAATTAGCATCCAACTGTGATTAGTGTAAGTGATTTACCTGTCATAGGAACTCTATGTCAGACACACTGTAAAGATCTCATTGAGCAAAATGGCATTTAATTACCCATAAAACTCTTTTCACATCCTGTGGTCTTTAACTCCATGCAGTACATACCTATAACCTTCTGAGAAAAAGGAAAGAGTTCTGAACAAAACAACCTACTTCCAGATCCAGCCTTGATTAATCTATAGAACAAATTGATCTCCTGTTCACTGAATGAATTCAGTGCTACAAATAAAATCACGTGTCATTGCTTAATTTAGTAGGAGTAAAATATAGGATGCTGAAGAAATCACTCCAGTAAAGGAAACATTTGGCTTTTTTCTTTTTCTTCCTTTTTATTTATTTTTTTTTTTTTTAAAGTAGTTTTAAGTTTTTACATTGTTTTCCTTGTCTTCTGACATCTGGAGTCATGTCAGTTTGAAATTTGCAGCAAAATCCAGTCTAATCACCTGGAATAGAAAATTTCAACTCAAATGAACAGAGGGATGGAGAATTCAGTCTGACAGAAGGCAGTCCTCTACTATTAACCCTGCCTAGTCAAGGTTAATTTATCCTAACCTAAGAATAAAATCAAGCTTGCTGAACAGAAAGGAGGAAGAGCACATTGCCACTTTTGGTGTCATAAAAATAGCTTGTCCCACTCACCATCTTTAAAAATTTCACGTGCTGGCAGTTTGTAAACATTAGACAAGCCAGTTACTCATCTTCCAAACTCTTCTTCACAACCTAAATGTTCTTAGGTCATGAGAATTAGCTGGACTGTAGTTAGTAAATCATGCATGAAGCATTGCTGCTGCGTATGTTTTATTAGTAGCAGTGCAGTTAATTCAAGAGCAAAACTTTACTGCTCATGGATATTTGTGTCCAAAGCCTTAAAGCTGTATTGTCTTCAAAACAGTACTTGTACACTGGTGTGCCTTGAACTGAGCTCTTCTCTCTCAGGTGAGAATTCTCCTTGTGTCTTGATGTGCTTCCAGAAGAGGAGAGTTCTTTGAGCTTGTAAAGGACAATTGTTTAAAATGAGTGATACATTTCAAAATCTTACTAGCACAGTCCTTTGCAATGTTAAATGTACTTCAGAGTGGCTGAGTTCCTGAAGGCAGACCACTACTGTGCATTTATGGTATCCTTGATTTCCCAGTTTGGCATGGAAGAAAGTAAATGTCTGTTTTAGTTCTGTCTGTAGAATAACTTTTTCATGAGGCACAGACAGGATTTTTTTCATTACCTGAGGCTCCTTCACTTGTGTCATGTTACGTTCTGTGTCAAAAAACTCTTATTGTTATCCAAAGAGTAGGTTGAAGTGGCCTTTGAGCCACTTTTTTGATGCAAAGGCAGTGTAGGTTTATGCAGCAGAAGCTGTGGGTAGCAGGAACACTGCAGGATGTGGGACATAGATTTCTTTTCCCGTTTTCTGGCCCTCTGAGTAAATGGAGTAGAGATCAATGTGCCATTGGCCATACAATACCAGCCAGAGGGAAGAAGTGCACCCTGGCAATGGGATATTGCCCCTTGTCAAGCCCTCCTTGCTGCTGCCTGACATTTCCCTGTATTAAATAAATATATTCCCAGCAGGAATAATCTCAGTGGCAGACTCGCATAGAAGGCTGATGTCAGTCACAGTAACAGGCTGGCAGGAATCTTACTTGTGGTGTGTATCTGCTTTCTGTACTGACCGTGGACATCTGTTCTGGAAAGGACTTTTTTGCCAACTGCTGTGTAAGTAGCACATGCCAAACACCTCAGGAAGTTATCAAAAGGACAGGAAAAATGTAGATACTCTGTTAAAAAATATGTTGTATTTTTTTGCACAGATGCTACCATTTTATTAGATTAATTCCTTATTTCAAACTGCTTCTTGCATACGAATGTGGTTCTCCCATTTCCTTCTCCCCCTGTAGCCATCCTTCCCTCAGGAATGGATCGGGTCTTTTTTAATAAATATAGAAGAACTCAGCCAGAAGTATTAAATTGCATGCTGTAAAAATAATCTGAGGCTCTAAACCTGTGATACCTCATTTTCTGATGAAACAGTTCATGGGTGATCTGAACCCTTCCCAAAACAGTTCTGTTTCCTTTTAGATGCACCCAAGCCACCCACAGCAGAGATGTACATCCGCTCGGATGAGTACGGGGCTTCTGCGAGGTTCAAGAGGTCATCTGCTAAAATTCAGAAAAACGGGAGTCTAAATGTTGAAACCCTTGTTGTGGCGGATAAAAAAATGTTGGAGAAACATGGCAAGGAAAATGTAACAACGTACATCTTAACAGTCATGAACATGGTAAGCTGTGGTGTAACTGAAGTGTGTTTTCTCTGCGGAATAACGTTGTGTCAGAGTAGGTCCTTTCATTAGACAAGTAGTGGAACCAAAAAGAGCAGCCTTATCTGATGTATTACTTATATAAAAAAAGCCTTTATAAATAGTTCTTCAGATTATCACAGCTCTGGCAACAGTACAGTAGAGTAAAAGAATTGGAACATGTTTAAAATTTTAAAGTAAATCCCGTGTAGTACAAAAAAGGCAGATACCCTGAAATTGAAACTTTGATTTCATTTACTATCATGAATCTGTTTTATCTGATGTGTCTCCTTGAACCAAACATTTATTTGAGAGAGCACAAATTTATGTTCATAAAATTGATATAATATAACTAGAAATATGTTTTCCTGTTTGGTTTTGTTCTTTACTTCTGTACTACAAAACTTGAGCTTGAACTTTGATCTTGATTACATCTGATCCAGGAGACCAAGGACAGAACCAAGCCCCTTGAAGTCAATAGAAGGTTTTCAAGTTTTTCAATAAGTGTAGTGGTTTGGGGCATAATTCTTCTGACTTAAGCTCTTTTGGATTAATCCTACAAGGTATATAACTCCATTAATTCGTATTGAAAATTCAAGTTCAAAGCAATAACTCAGTACATATGTTTAATCTATTAAAAAATGTTATACACGTAGGTGATATTTCCTCTTCAATAATCATTGCAGGTCTCTAGTCTGTTTAAAGATGGAACAATTGGAAGTGATATAAACATTATTGTTGTAAGCCTGCTTCTTTTGGAACACGAGCCTGTAAGTTATGTTGGAATTTTTGTCTTAGCTACCACTGGGAACACTGGGAGCTCCTGTGTTATGTACAAGGTTTCTTAAGACATAAAACATGAGAACAAATTAAAATCACAAAAACCTTCAAAATGACACTTTCTGCATTTTACTGCTTCTTGGGTTTTGATACTAAATTCCTTCATTTCATATAAATGTTCTGTAGAAACATTGAAATGCTTCCAGTAAGACAAAACAATTTCCAGAGTTTTCTTGAAGAGAAGTGTCTGGAATGAGAAATCTACTTAATACATATTAAGTAAATAGAAAGATTTTGAACTGGGTTTTCCAGGGTGTGATGATCAGGAGTTGCTGGAATGAGAAATCTACTTAATAAGTAATTAAATAAATAGAAAGATTTTGAACTGGGCTTTCCAGGAAGTGATGATTAGAAGTGGTAAGGAGCCAAAATTCCCAAACTGAAGATAGCATGAAACAAAAGGTAGGAGTGGAGCCAATTCTTGTGTCAAGGGTGCTGAGACAAAAGTAGACAAAATCTCTCTTGCTGAAAAGAAATTTGTGATGGGTTGATCTACTTGGATTATACTTTTCCTCCCCAGAAATCACCAAACATTTTAATCACAAGATTGAATATAGCTTAGTGTTCAGCTTTCTCAGGAATCAACTATATTTGTACACTGTAATTTCCACCACCAACTTTGGAAATATCTGTGTGTCTTGGGAGAGGTGCAGTTTTATTTTACAACTGCAAGACATTCACTCATCAGCTGACTCAGTCATCACATGGGAATACATAAGTTTATGTAGAACAAATACGAAAAAATAATTCCCTTTTCCCTGACCAAGTCTTATTCATTCAATCCCCTTTCTCGAGTACTGATGGAAGCACCTTGTTTCTGTCTGTGCCACCCCTGCAGGGTGGGCTATTGATCAACCACCACGCAGACCAGTCCCTGAACAGCTTTTGCCAGTGGCAATCTGCCCTGGTTGGGAAGAACGGGAAGCGCCATGACCACGCCATCCTGCTCACGGGTTTTGATATCTGCTCCTGGAAAAATGAGCCCTGTGATACCCTAGGTATGATTGCAAAGCACGTGCTGATAAGCTTGTGGATGTCACAGCAGAAACTGAAATGTTTTAAAATTTAAGAAGTCGATTTTTGCACATGCTGTCCCTTGAAGAGGGAAGAGCAGCATTGTTTGTGCCTGTTTGTCTTTGAGCTGCCTAGAAGCAAAAGGATATTGCTGGTACCATTGCCCCAGAAGAAGTGGCAAAATAAGCTCTCTGAAGAAACTCTTTTGGATTTTCACCTCTTTAAGGAAGAGTTTTGATTTTGAGATTATTTCTTAGCCACTCTTTTTTTCCCCCCCGTTTGTGACTACTTGCCCTTTTTGAATGGGATTTATCCCTTAATTTGGGAGCAGTAAAGGCATGGGAGGTGGCATAAGAATAATCTTTACAAGTAAAGTGGGGGTTGAGAGGTGAGGTTAGACTTTATTTTTTATATTATGTTATATTATAATTTAAATTTTATACTTTATTGTCAAATAAAAGTCTGCTGTAATGCCTCCATGATAAACCTGATGAAGTAAATAAGTGTCTTCATGCACGGAAATAAACTGGCTTACTAGGACCAGTGCAGATGATCTGTGTGTTTGGAATTCTGTAGAGGAACAAGCTATACAACTGCTTCCTTCCTTCAGGATTTGCACCCATCAGTGGCATGTGCAGCAAGTACCGTAGTTGCACCATTAATGAAGATACAGGCCTGGGACTGGCTTTTACAATTGCTCACGAATCTGGACACAAGTAAGTTTCTTCTTCTATAACCATGTATGCTAGAGAATGGAAACAGCACAGTTAATGTAAATCAGTGAAACAGAGATCATCTGGATCTGCTGATTCTACATACAGGTCATTTGAAGCCTGGAGAGTGGTGAGGAGTTACATCCAGCTGGTGACTGGTCACCAGTGGTGTTCCCCAGGGATCAGAATTGGGGCAGTCCTGTTGAATACCTTTATCAATGATGTGAACAAGGGGATCAGGCATCCCCTCAGGAAGTTTGCTGGTGACCCACCAAGCTGGGTGGGAGTGTAGATCTGCTGGAGGGCAGGAAGGCTCTGCAGAGGAATCTGGACAGGCTGAGGCCAAGGGGGTGAGGGTCAAGAAGGCCAAGTGCCAGATCCTGCCCTTGGGTCACCACAACCCATGCAGAGCTCCAGGCTGGGGCAGAGGGGCTGGAAAGCTGGAAAAGGCCCTGGGAGTGCTGGTTGACAGCAACTGAACATAAGCTGGATGTGCCCAGGTGGGCAGAAAAGCCAGTTACACCTGATCTGTATCACAAATAGTGTGGCCACAGGACTAGGGAAGTGTTTGTCCGGGTTTCCTGGGCACTGCTGAGACACCTTGAATCCTGAGGTCAGTTTTTGGCCCCTCACAAAAAGAAGGACATGGAGGTGCTCGAGTGTGTGCAGGGAAGGGAATGGAACTGGGGAAGGGACTGGAGCAGCAGGAGCAGCTGAGGGAGCTGGGGGGGCTCGAAAAGGAGGCTCAGGGGGGACCTTGTCACTCTACAACTCCCTGACAGGAGGGGGGAGTCAGGAGGGGCCAGGCTCTGCTCCCAGGGAACAAGGGACAGGACGAGGAAATGGTCTGAAGTTGTGCCAGGAGATCTTTAGTTTAGATATTTTGGAAAATTCCTTCATCAGAAGGCTGTCAGTCATTGGCATAGGCTACCCAGGGATATGGTGGAATCATCATCCCTGGAGGGATTTACAAGGTGCTTAGATGTGGCACTTGGGGACATGTCTTAATAGTGGCCTTGGCAGTGCTGGGGAAATGGTTGGACTCGATGGTCTTAAAGGTCTTTTGCAACCTAAGATTCTGTGATTCTAAGACTCTGATTTATAGAGAGCTATATAATGATAGCCATTGGATTTCCATTTTATTTCTATTGTAGTAAGACTGTAATTTTCTTAAGAACCTCCTGCCTCTCATAGAAAATCAGTAATAATCTTCCATGGAGCTTCAGCTATCTTTGAATTGTTGAATTCAAGATGATTAGGTTTTGCTCTGCTATTTTTTTCCAAATCATTTTGAATTTCTTTTTCCCAACTTTGTATGTGGTTTTGCTTTTCAGTTGTAGCATAGTTCTGTCTGGAGTCTGTCTCCCCAGTGGCAGTAGAGCAGCACAGTTTTCTCTGTGTGGTACAAACCTGAAATCAAGGTTCAGATAAAGCATAGGAACTTTATTTTGAGCAGCAACATTAACGCACAAAATATCTTTGAAAAGCAGTGGTTTGTATTCTGCTGATTGGTCAAGACATGGAGCCTTCTCACTCTGCATGACTGAACCAGGACTATTTAGTTTTCATTGTACAAATGTGCTCTGCAGTACATACTATGACCTCATGTCTACACGAGCGACCCTTTCACAGGTTTCTGTACATCTGAAGGGAAATAAGGAATTAAAGAATAATCCAGCTACCAGTGAAGCCCATGGGACTTGAGCCAAAGCATTCAAAGGGACCAAATATGTAAAATATATATTGTTTCATCCTCCTGTAACACTAATGCAATTTCAAGACCTCAGTACATTTTTATTGATCAATATTAGGAGAGAATCAAGCCCATAGCTTATTTTTCAAGAATTATCCTATTTAATCTCTTAATGTTCTCCTCCCCTTTTATTTTCTTATTTGCTTTGAGAGATTATGCATGGAAATTTAAGTTTTTCTTTTTTCCTATTTTTTTTCCTTTTTCACTGCTACCTTTGATTTACATGTTATTCAACCTTTCTTTGGTACACTTCCATATGCCTGTCTAATAAAATGCACTGAATGTCCTGGGAAAAACCTGTGCCAGACAGAAAATGTCTTTATGATCATTTGCTCATGTTCATGTTCCTGAGACTACCTAGTATGTGATGTAAGACAGGAGAATTTGGTTTCTGTCATACAGAGATTCCTGGAAATAAAAAACCCCAAACTTGTGACAGCCTTGGAGGTCCACTGTAAATGTATTAACCGAAGGGTTTCATAGGAAGAGAATGTTGTATAATGTACAGAACACACTCTGTGGTCCACTGAGAAGCTTCAGTGGTTAGACATTTTAGTGGTTTGACAGACATTTTAATTGTTTTCTTTACTTTGTGTTTTTACCTGAAAGGTTAACAGTTCCTCTGGGTGCTCAGAGCCCGTTGTGTCAGTGGGATATAAACTGGGGATTCTCTGACTGCAGTGCATGGGAACAGAGTATTTTATGAAGGATTCTAAAATACGAGCTCAATTGGTACTTCTGTCCATCTATGGAAAGAGACACATATTTTAGGAAGTTTGGAGCCTCAGCTGGTGGCAATACATGCAATAACTCTGATGAGCCTGCCTGTGATTTATGGCAGTGGAGGATTGAGTCCAGTAAATTAGATATTCCCTACACATGCACAGATTACGTTCATGAAGTCGCCAAGGTACTACAATATTGAAGTAACAGATGATGAAACTTCTCTCCAAAACACTTTGAAATCCACAGATGTCCCGTACAATGAGTAAATACAGAACAGTGAAAGGAAAGAACCTAAAAATCAGCTTTATTATATACATGAAATCCCCATAATTCGCCATTATAACGTGGGTTTTTTATTATTGCTTATTATTCTTTGTATCACCCTAACACCTCTCCTAGTGAAAGCAGTGCCTCATGATGCTCAGGCTGAGCAAAGAACCCCATAAGAAGCAGCATTCCCACTGAAGAGTTAAATTCTAGAAAAAGTGAATGACACTGTATAACAAAGGTGAGAGAAAAAAAGCAGTTTGCTTGAGATAATATAGCAAGTTAGTGGCCAAAATCAGAAAAATCATAATATTTTCCCATTCACACCTTGTATTCTATTCATTCACGCCCATTTCTTCTGCTACAGGTTGAATGCAGCTCTGTGGCTCTTCCCTCCTATTAGGAGGACAGTTAAGGTATATTCCTATGGCTGTGTAGCAGCGGTATTTCCCTGGATTCTGATCACCATGCCAGTCATGCTCACAGGCATTATCCCTGGGCAGAGACAGGCTCACAGCATGTTTTAAGCTGAAAGATTCAGAGGCAGCTACAGGTGTGGCTGAACAAAAGATGCACAACTTCAATCCATCTCACCATGGAACAGCTCTCCTTTAGGAATGAGAAATGGGTAAACTGTGCAACTTTGGGCACAGTCTGCAGCTCTGGGACCTCTGGGCTGTGCCTTGTCCCTGGCTCCCATCTCAGAGCTCCTGTGCAATACCAGTGTGGGTCTTCCTTGGAACCTGAATCTCTTCTTCTCATCAGATAATTGTGTGATGACAAAAATTTGGTGTTATTTGGAGCTTGTTTCATACTAATGGTCACTTGTACGGTGCATTATGTTTTTATCCCTTTGGAATGAAAGGCATGAATCCCACATTCCCTGTAGAGTTCAAGAATAGTGCTGTTAGCCTGAAAGTGTTTCTTTTGCCCCCAAATTTCGTCTTGCTTCTGTTTAATCTAGACTTTTGCTCTCCCACCTGGTTCTCTTTTCAGTTTTGGTATGATTCACGATGGAGAAGGGAATGCTTGTAGAAAAGCTGAGGGAAATATTATGTCTCCCACACTCACTGGAAACAACGGTGTGTTTTCTTGGTCTGTTTGCAGCAGGCAGTACCTCAACAAATTTCTCAGGTAGGTCACATGTAAATCTGGGCTGGTGCCAGGGAGTGCAGCGTTAGTAACTGGGCTCGAATTCTTGAAAGCATAAAAATCACTAAAGTGTGAAATTCACCCCTTTTAAAATGTGCATGAGCCCACACAGTCGGGCTGCTGGAGCATGGAGGTGGCGTGGCCTGTAAGTGCTTTTGTCCTGCCTTGCTTCAAAAGCATGAATTTCACCCTCCAGGAATACCCTGCAGCAATGACTGGAATATCATTCTTTCCCAGGCATTCCTGTCAGCAGCTGAGTTTATTAGAGAATTAGTAGGAAGTGTACACAAAGGAGGGCAGACACAGTGGTACCAAAGTTGTTACAAATGTAAATTAACATCAGTGGCCTTTCTCACTGGAGTTTCTCTCTTGATCTGGCTCCTGACATGAGTAAAGGATATTCTGCATTTTTCACATCCTGTTTCTGAGGGAAAGAAAAAAGGAAAAAGAGAAAGATGCCAATTATTTCTTCAGCATGTTGACATAACTCATGATGCTTTTAAAGCAACTATTTTTCAGTCACTGTTTAATTCATCATTACATTAAAGTTTCCCTTATTTTTGTTTGTTATATATGGGTGGACTCCACACAATTACTAAAGAACGTGTAGGCAGTGACCAAGAGCAACACATGTTTTAGATATTAATTCCTTAGAGTGAGAATCAGGCACCTAAGTTGTTCTGTGGGTCTGATCCTTGAATTCCCAGTCAGTATCACTGAGTAGCAGCTAGGAGGGTAACAGAGTTTGGGGAGTTTTTTGCTGCTGCAGTGATGCAACATACTCTGAGTACAGAAGAAAATTGCAAACTAAAAAGTCGTGTGTCAGTCAATCTACAGAAAGTGAATGCTGGGATGGGACAGTGTGCCTGCTGATTGTGTGGGTCCCTGATTTGGGGAACCCGTTTAAAGGAAAGAAGCAGACTAGGTCACCTTGCTCTTGGTTACCAAGGAATAAAGGGAGGAAAAGAATTTGACATCATTCTTTCTTGTTGTCACAACAGTCCCAAAGCCTGGAAATTCCTGCTTCCTTAAAACTTTGCAGGTCAGGCTACCAACAAGATGTCAAGATCTTTTGGCTCCTGCAAGCAGATATTCTCATTTCAGAACATACCTCTAAAACTAGTTAAAGGTACTGTATACCATATTATGTATTTGTGCTGGTCTGTAGCAAGTTAAAATATTTTGATATAAAGATCGTAGTCATGATTAATTTACATTCTCATTATAGTACAGCTCAAGCTGCCTGCCTGATTGATGAACCTAAGCAAACAGGACAGTATAAATACCCTGACAAACTGCCAGGGCAGATCTATGATGCTGATACCCAGTGCAAATGGCAATTTGGAATGAAAGCAAAACTATGCAACCTCAGCTTTGTAAAGGTACCTATCAATGTACTTTTGAGAAGTTAAATGACATTAAAGAACTGAAGTACCCTGAATAAGTGCAAGTAATACAGTGTTCTTCAGAGGCCTGGGCTGTTTCTCTGCCTTATCTTGCATGGCAATTTGATTGGAAGGTCCTGGCCCTTTTGAGGAATATCACAGTCACG
The DNA here is from genome assembly GCA_035583135.1 of Lophotriccus pileatus. Lineage (NCBI taxonomy): Eukaryota > Metazoa > Chordata > Aves > Passeriformes > Tyrannidae > Lophotriccus > Lophotriccus pileatus. The sequence continues at coordinate 3,003,524 of JAWWES010000021.1, forward strand.
GGGGAGTTTCAGAAGGAAATGTGTTCCTTCCAGGAGTCATAAGGGGTGCCGTTGGATGCATGTGAGCCATGGGCCTGTGCCTGCTATACTAAGGGAAATTAGCAGGCGGTAGAGTTTTGATCAAAGCTGGTGTGGGGTGTGGGACAAGAAGGAGTAAGTTTCTTGTGTTTTATGCCTTGACAGCAAAGAGTTTGGAAGAGATCTGTAGGGTTATTTTAGAGCAATGAAACTCCTGACTTCATGATGAAGGATTAATTTAGATTAACCCATTATTTTAGCGATTGTTACACTCCTTACTGATCTCTTCAGAGGAGGTGTTTTTAAAATAATCTGGGGTGTTCATTCTGAAAAAAGTATTGTAATTTCTTTTATTAGTTAGTATTTATTAGTTCTTTTATAGTTCTGTTATTATCCTGGAATATTTTGATTTATTTTATGCTAACTACATTTATCAGGTGATGGCAGCTGTATTTCTTCTACAGCTAATAGACAAAGGAGAGAGTGAACAGCACTGTGCACAGACTGCCTTTCCAGATATCTTGTGTGGCGTAGAAAATCTTGTGTCTTCACAGTATTATAGTCCCTGTAGACCTGATGAAATCTTTGCCTTGAACTTTTTAACACTGTTTTTGTTCTGTTATAATCTCACACTCAAACAGTTTTAAAAAGTATATAGTGAAATGGTACAAAAACAAGAAGGCAATGTGCAGGATATGGCTGTGCTATGAACATTAAACTGGGGCTTTTCTAAATTCAGGGAAGAGTTTATTTATATGTCTTTTAAGGTACCAAAGGCATGTATCATTTTTTAATCTTTCTAAACACCAGGAAATAGTGGGAATTATGAGTACTGTAGTGAGTACTTCTTCCTTTTCAGGACATATGCAAATCCCTCTGGTGTCACAAAGTGGGTCACAGGTGTGAGACAAAGTTCATGCCCGCAGCAGAAGGAACAGCTTGTGGTATAAGCATGGTGAGTTGTTTGGTAAATACACCAGTGTCATTCCAACGTGGGTTTAGATTGTACTGGGACAAATACAAGCTCCCATCAAAGCCAGTTCTATCCATCCACCCAGATTTGCTGTTGTGGGCTTCCAGATTGCTCTGTAAGAGCTTCCCTTGCGATGCATAGTCAGGACGAGTCCTCACAGTGGTACCTGTCTGATGGCAGGGTGCAAGGCCTCTCCCATGGAGCTGTGGGATGAGGTATCTCTGGCAAATCTAAATCAGTAAGAAAATAAATCAATTATAACAGAAGTTAGATCAGTGCTTCAAATTGCACTCCCATATGAGCATTCCTTAAGCTGTAATATTTGCTATACAGATTAAGGCCATCACGCATATTGTCAGCAGTGATCTCCACAAAAAGCACTTACTTGTTTGAGACAAATCACTAATTTACTCTCATTTTATTTGTTTGTATTTTCTCTCATCTTGTTTGTTTGAGTTTGAGTTATTTGTTTGAGTCGAGCCTTCTAGTTTACTCTCCTCTGTAGTTAGCCAAAATATTTTCTTTTCCTGTAATGTGTCTCCCAGTAGAGCACTGTTTTGATTTTCAAGTTCCTGACAAATGTTCTATTTTGCTTTTTCTCTTTGTGCAGTCTTTCCTAATTGAATCATAAAAGGGAGAAATTCTAGCAGGCTATTTGTAAATTACATGGGAACTCTTGAGGCTCTGCAGCAGAGGACCATAAAATAACATGGATTTTTTTGGGAAGAGTGAGCCAAAAAATCACTCTCCAAGAGAACAGTTTTGAAAATTTGTACCTCGGAGATCTTCAACTCAGAACTTGTAGAAATGTTAGGACATGACTTACCTCTACCATTGTATGGAGCAATGTCCTACTTCAGAGTCCTTGTGGGTGACCTTACGTTTATTAAGGTCAAGCACTGAAGCTCTTAAATGTGGATTTTTAGGTTTTTTGCATGTACTAAGTAGTGCTAACTCTGATGGGATGTTTTTTGGCATTCTCTTGGCAGTGGTGTCGAAGAGGACAGTGTGTGAAATACGGGGATCACGGCCCCAAGCCTGTGAATGGCCAGTGGTCAGCCTGGTCCAAGTGGTCAGAGTGCACTCGCTCGTGCGGAGGTGGGGTCACATACCAGGAAAGACACTGCAATAATCCAAAGTAAGACATAGATATGAAAAGGTATTATTTTTATACTAACTATTCATGTTTGTAGAACAAAAGATTAACAGAGTCCGTTTCCTTAGGGAATAGTATGTGTGGAAATGTTTGTATGACCTTTCTTCCATGATAATATGACCAGGCCGTGGCTGGAAGACAGGACTGTGTGCTGGCACTAGAAAGCAGTGGCTGTCTGGAGACTTGCTGGAGTACAGAACATCTGCAGCCTGACTTTGTCCTTTTATTTTGTGACACTACATTTCATGAAATCCCTGCAGAAGTAATGAAGGACCAGGCGGACATATTCACACCTAATACTCTTAAGAGCAAGGGGAAAAGGTCTTAAAAGCTATTAGGACTTCTAATTAGATCATATTATCCAGGATAATAAACCAAAAATGTTTAAAGTCAATATCAAAATGTCTGTAGACAGATGTCTTTGTATGTCTGTCATGTTCTTGGCATCCTTTCATGTTTTGTGGGACAGACTAAAGGTGCTGAACCCTAGAATTGTGTGTTAAGTCCTGAAACATTTCTGGTATTTGCGTCTAATTGATTTCTTATCACTGTGAATGCTGCTATTCCTTATAATGGTATTTCCAAGCAGAGGTAAAGTGTTATCTGACCAGCATCTTTCCCGAGTACTCAATTCACTGCAACTTAGAGGGAAAAAAAGGATTTCACTTTTTTATTTCATACACAAATTCAGCAGGCATAGACACATGTATTCCTCATTGCACACAATAAAAACAGCATTTATAACTGCAGTAATAAAAAACAGAGAAAATATGACACAGTTTATATGAGGCTGTAAAGAAGCCTCACACCTCCTATACAGTGCTGCAGTAATAATATCCACGCTTCATATACTGTGTTATAGGAAAATGTGAGTTAGTTAAAATAGCCTTTATTACCCTCAGTCAAGCCAATTTTTGCAGATCTATAGCAAAGCATTTTCTCAACCTTTTCTGTTGTTTCTCAATGTATTTTGATAAATAAAATTAGTTGGATAGTTTCTTCTATTAAGCTGCTTACCAAGAGAATGCAGGGTCTCAGTTACAGGGGAGATATATATTTATATCACAGAATCACAGAACATGCTGAGTTGGAAGGGACCCACAAGATCATCGAGTCCAACCCTTACCCCTGCACAGGACCATCCCCAAGAGTCACACCATGTGCCTGAGAGTATAAATACATGTATTTTGGTTTTCCTGTTTGGTCCCTGTTTTCCTTGCTAAATTTGTATGTGTGCTCACTGCTCTTTGCATTTATTCATGAGTCCTCTCTTGCTCTCCTGGTGTTACAAGGGAATGTCCAGTAGTGGAAATGGTTCAGTTTGGTGCACTGGTATAACTGGTAAAGACTTCCAAGGGTCTTCAGACAGAAGCTCTTTAAAGTGAAGTGCGTCAGTCCCTATAGCATTATGCATTTAGAACTTGCAGTCAGAGTGTTCTGTCTGTTCTAATATGAGAAAAATTGATTCAAGACTTGATGTAACCAAGTCAGCTTGATGCCAGAGCTGAATCATGTTTACACCAGATTTAATTTCATTGTATTAGTGATAACTCAGAGGAGAGAGAAGATAGTACAGTTCTCTCAGTTACAGTGGTGGAATGACAGGTTTATAACTAAGCCACACAACAGTGCACAAATATCCAAGTACCTGTATTTCCCATCACAGCATTTTGTATAAATGTGGAATAATAAGAAAAATAATACCATCCATTTTCAATGTTATACCACATGGAACGATTTACAGCCTAGTCCCTGTTCATTGTTCACCTCTGTAACTACACAGAAACACAGAATAATGATTCCTTTCTTTTTGAGCTTCTGAAATATATTTCAGATGTTTATGTGTTTCGGTACATATATTCATATTATTTTATATGTGATATATTTATTTCACTTTTCCTAATCCAGATTTGCATAGGCGCTAATGTTTATTTTGTTCAAAGGTTTGATAGACGATTTTGGACAGCAAAATTTTGTAAGTGACAAATAATGAAATTTCTGTAAGAGATTAGAACAAAGGGTGTGGATCTATGAAGAGCTGACCGGACCCTAGAATGAAGTCTCCGTAATGGAATTCTTATGAACATCAATGGAAATTTCTCAGTTTCTGTTGATTTTAAGGGTGACCCATCTTACCAGAAACTTAAAGACAGGTGAACTACACAGGATCAGGCTGTTGTGTAAGAAAGTCTCGTTACCTGCGTGTGTTTGTGAAATTCTTCTCTTGCAAATAATATCCAACCAGTTCAGTTCCCTTCCTCTGGCCAGTTTTCAGAGTTGTGCCACCAGAGTTGTGCACAGATCCACACCAGCAAACACCCAGGGGGGTCACCTGTAGTGCACAGAGTTGGGCAGATTTGCTAAAATCATTATGTTTCTGTAAATTGTCACAGTGTAATTTCATGGATCTGGTTTTCATACACCACAACACTTTACAACTGAGGTGCTTTTCCAAGATAGAAATTGATTGCCTAATTTAATGGTTTAGCTGGGAAAAAATCTGAAGAGTGCCCAAGAGATTTAAATTAATACCTAAATCATATCTGTGGGACTGCATCCTACCACTTCACAATAGTGCATTGTTCAGCAAGAGCAGAATGGAGTTATAGGCATGTGTGCAATCAAAACTGCTTGAACACAGTTTCTTTTTTAATCTTTTGGGTACGATATCTGTAACAGTGATTACAGACAATGCAATATAAACTGATGCAAAGTAGTGATGCCATTTAAAATGCTCCTGAAAAATTAAGACTGTGAAGGACCTTGTGGACCTTTCAGATTAATGCAGAATAAAGTAGCTTTGTGATACTATCTTAATACAGACACAGTATAAGCAGAATTGTTCTTATTTGAATTTAAATGATTACAAAACATGAAAAAAATGGGAGTCCAGAATTTTGGAGTTTCGATTCCTTTGGTATTGCATAAAATACTTCCCTTGATCAGATTAATTCCAGGGTTTCTCACTCTCTGTGTTGCATTCAGTGAATATCATATCACATAAAGTCTGTCCTCAGAAGGACACTGCAGGATTAATTTAAGATATTCTTGTAGCATTTTCATAGTTGAATCTTATATGATTATTTACGTCTTTGCACTTATAGTCTTTTTCCAAATGCATTTTTGGAGATTGGTGGTTTTTTTGCTGGCCTTTCTCACCGAATTTCTCCCTTTTCCAGTTATCCTCAGTGAGGCCTCATGCATGTCAACCTATGTATGCCAGCACTGGGGAGGTCCAGAGAGGGATGAAAGCTTTAGGCTCTGTCTGGATTAGGAGCACTGTACCACTGTAGAAATATTGGAATACCCCCCATGTGCAAGGCATTCCACTGTAAGGATGGCTACATGAACAATTTCTGGAGGCAGTCAACTCAAAATCTACTGGTGGTAGAAACACCCCCAAAAAATTGTGATTTTTGTCAGTGTAGATAATAGTCTTTTCTCAGAAATTTGGGGTTGTAGATCTCCATCTAGTTTCCTGTGAATTACTTAACTCTTACTGACATCTTGTTTGTAAAAATGAAGGTGGGGAAGTTTCCATCATTCTCTAGCCAGCAGTTTCAGTAATGGGAGTGTACTGTAGTATTAAAATGCTGTAGCAGAGCTGGGAAACAGAATGCCTCTTTCAGAGCTCTCCTAGTTTGAGGGAATTTTATCCCATCCTCAAATACAGGATCGCAGCTAGAAATCACAATTAAGCCATAAATAATTCTATTATGTTGCTTGTTTGGTGACATTTACTTGGAAGGATGTTGCTTCTTTTCCTTACAGTGGAGCAGATTTGTTCTCTGGGACTGAAAGAGGTAAAAAAAATCATACATGTGCTGAAGCTGTAAAGAAAGTCTGTAGAGAATTGAGTGAGGACCCAAGGGTTTGGCTGCCTTAACTCAAAGCTCTCACCAGTTGCACAAAGTCAACATAAATACTGCCTGACTTCACTGATGTTCCATATCCTCCCTACCCTTCACAGACTGAATTGGCACTGACTAGGACAGAAAATTTGACTTTATTTTAAGACTTTCACCATTATACCCAGTGTCAGTAGCTAGCAGGTGGCCTCAAGAAAAATCACTGGAAGTTGAGGATTCTTTTTTTCCCACATTTTGCTTTAACCCAGTTTTAAATACAGCAGCAGGTGGGTTTCCATCTCTTCCTCTGAAAGGCTGCTTTTTGTTTCCAGAGTTCTGGAAAAGGCAGATATTGGGTATTCACAACCGACTGAAAACATAAAAAAGCAAGTCCCAGCTTGGTTAGAGAGTTAGACATAGGAGGGTTAAAATTTATAACAAAGCAAACAGAAGAAGCACCTGGATTTTCTCCTCCATGTTCCACTGAACTGTCTCCAGGCATGTTACTCCAGGCTTGACCATGTCAAGGGAGTTGCATGGGATACTTGGATGTGGGGAATAGTTATAACATAGTGTTTAGGGATTTAAACAAACAATATGTTGCAATTGTGTCTTTTATACTATTATTATTTTAAATTTATATTGTTAGTTAATATATTTTCAATATCTTTTATATTATTCTAGTTTTTTTTCCTTACCTTGTGTGTACTACAGGCAAGCTGTCCATGGAAGTTTATAGCTTGTCTTCCAAATATGTACGTTCCCTACGGTGTAAAAAATCACTATATAAATGAGTGCTAGTGCAGCTTTGGTACATTTCTTTTCACTTGATGCAAGAGTCATATAATACAAGAGCAGTTCTTAGAACTTGATGTTTTGAAGATTTGGCTCAGGACTTGCAGATGTGTATCTGAGCATTGTGAAACTACACAAATGACATCAGTGAATTCCTGAGTTAAAAAGAGCAGCTCTTGCATTTTGCATTGTTTTACAGTGCCTGTGCACAGACCAAAGAGTTAAAAAGTATTCTGATAATGTAAGATACTAGCAAAGTAATAGAATATGCTCTTTCCATTCTATCCAAAATGAAGGGAAATGCCCAGATAAGGTTTGCTGAAGTGGATGTGACATGTTTAAAATTATCCCTGAATTCTAGCATTTTCCTAAAGCAGGATGACCATGCACAGTCCTTGTTTCCTCTATTTAAAAGCACATTTTTTCAAAACGATTTACAAAAGAAACAAACAAGCAAATGTAATCATTCGTTCTCTTTATGTTTAATCAGTGTTATGTTATTCTTTATTAACTCTAATTGCAGTAGGTAATTCTTTGCATATGTTCCTGGGTTACAGCAGAGTAAAAATAGTTCTATAACAAGATTGAACTGGGCTGATACTAAATAGCCCTATAAATTTAAATTACTGAAAACATGACTCACCTCAATGGTTGCATCTTTGCTGAGTTTGCAGTGATCCAAGGAGATAGTTCATGGCAACTGCTTTGCTTGGTTTTAGGAACCATGAAAATTAATGGCCCATATAAGAAATATTGATCTCCCAGGACAGTCCTGTTCTTTGTATTCTCACACCTGTGTAACATGCCAATCACACCAAAAGGACATTTTGCAAAATCACTTTTTTCTCTCTTTTTTTTATTTTTAAGGCCACAGTATGGTGGCAAATTCTGCCAAGGTTCCAGCCGTGTTTATCAGCTGTGTAACACCCAGCCCTGCCCAGCAAACAGCCTGGACTTCCGTGCCCAGCAGTGTGCAGAGTACAACAGCAAACCTTTCCGGGGCTGGTACTACAAGTGGAAGCCATATACCAAAGTGGAAGGTAATTAATTATGCCACACAGTCACAGGGAGCCCTAATTCACCCGTGTTCTTTGGGCAAATATCACCCCATGTAAGCAAACACACAGTTGGTTTGTCTGAGATGTGTTTGCTTTCTAGCAGAGCTGAATCCAGCCTCCTGTGTGATCCTGTACAGACATGCAGAACTGATTTGGGTTGTGAATCCTAATCCTTGTCCTTAGCTTGACTCCCTGGCTGTTGCTGCCTCCCTCTTTCATTTTATATTATACTGGTTAATCTGAAACCCAACCAAAACAATTTCCATGGGTTTTTCAGCATGGGAAATGTAAGCCTCCACAACAGCACTACAGAATCTTCCTTCCTTTGGAATGTTCTCAGATTTTGAAACGTAACAGTAAGTCAACCTTTTGACATTTCTGCTGGTATAGTCCCATGGCAAGTGGAAAAACAAACAGTGTACTGGCATACATTTTTTTAAAGTCATCTTTTTCTAAGAGATCTTTATCAAGTTCAGATCTCAATAACTATTTATTCTTCTTTGTGCAAGCAAGTTTGTTTTTACTTTATGCATCTTAATTTTGTGGGTATTTTGAATCAATATTCACTTTTATGAGAGAAAACAAACATTTTCTCCAGTTTGAAAGCCCAATTTGTAGCTGCAAATACTTGAATAAAAGTGTGTAGATTATATCACATTGTAGCTGCTTTGTTCAGCACCTGTACAAATTTGCTTTTGGTGATAATAAGTACATAACTAAATATATATACACATACATGTACATGCAACTTTCATTCATAGCCTGATTATATTGTTTCCAAAAGTCTTTGCAGACAGTTTTGTGGGTGTTTAGAAACCTGTGTTCTGACAGCCAATGTGAACAGAGGAAAGAATGATTTCACAGCATGTAACAGTGGATGTTGTATAATAGGCAGAATAATGCATCTTGTTTAATAGAAATAAAAGTGGCCTATATTGATTTTAAAGGAAGGGGCTGTGTTTAGTAAAAGGAGCTTAAAATTAGGGACAATACGTGTAATTTTCCAATGCAAGTTGTTCCCACGTGACTCTGAACCTGAAAATGCCTCTCCTTACTCTCTTAGCTGCTTTAAAAATCTTCCCCAAGACCTGCATTTGTAGACCCGAAAACATGAACTGGTTTTCAAAATTGTTACAGGTGCTTTTCCTCTCTATTGGAAATCCAGCTGCTGATTCCAGAATAAAAAGACGCTATTTTGAATTCAGTGTCATGTTATTCAAAACTTAGTTGTGCATTTTATTTGTTGCACTTCCTATTTGTGTTAAAATTGTGATAATATTTACAATTGCATGACTGATTTTGTCTGTGCAGAATTAACCAGCCCTTTATAAGCCCAACAGACCATCCACGTGTAAGAAGAAATTTGACAATAGCTGGGGCTTGCTGGAGGAAAAGTGCTTTTATTAGGGGGAAATCTGGCCTCAGTCCTAGCTTTCAGCTGAAAATTTTCAGCTGACTATTTTACCATGTTATACCTTTTCCAAATTTTAACTAAACTTCAAATAAAATTATTACAGTCTCCCATTTCTCCTAATAAAAATGCAGTTTGATCCTGTGGAACTGAAATCAGGGCCCAGCAGCAGAGCTGAGGCAAAGTGCATGTTTTCAAGCTGGGTTTGAATTCTTGGTTTTGTGTGCAGACAAGCAAACCTATTTGTGCTAATATAATATAATATAATATAATATAATATAGCATAATATAACTTACTCTTATTTAATTCTATTTCTGCCCATCTTGTTGTCCTAAAATGTCACCATGCACAATTAATCCTTGTAGCATGTCCTTTAGGATTCAGGAAGAAACAATAGCAAGGTGGTTTTTTTTCCCCTTTAAAACTGTGCTGCAGGTCTGCTAATGCTTCCTTGTCCTTTTCTGTTTGTTTGTTTTTTCCCCAGAGGAAGACAGATGTAAATTGTACTGCACAGCTGAAGACTTTGACTTTTTCTTCGCAATGTCCAGCAAAGTGAAGGATGGAACTCTGTGTTCTCCAAATAATTTTGATGTTTGTATTGATGGAATATGTGAAGTAAGATAAAATTAAGTTTCTTACAATCCTATTGTCTATTTTTTTTTTTAAGTGAGCAGTTGACTCCTTTATGCAAAATGCAGCTGTTTCTTCAAATTCCCTTGTGTCTGAGTCCTTCACTTGTGCCTTTTGGTTGCAGCAAGTAGGGTGTGATCATGGACTTGGTTCCAAAGCTGTATTGGATGCTTGTGGAGTTTGTAAAGGAGATAATTCAACGTGCAAGTTCTTTAAAGGCCAATACTTGATCCAGCACAAAGCTAATGGTAAGGAAAACTGTTCCACATGATGATCAACTCATTGCTCTGCTCTATCCCCATGTAATGTATTTGACTCCTTGCTGATTTGGGCAGTGGCTGAGAGTCCAGATGTGAACTGAAAATCACAGGGAGAGTGAGAGGAGAGTTCACATTTCTCCTGTTCCTTGGTAACACAAAAGCGATGAGCATAAGTCTTGGTCAGTTGAGCATTCCTCTTGTCTCTTAAGCCACATTTTCCCTGAACGTGTGAATTTCCTCTTGAAAGAGATTTTAGTATTCAGACAAGTAAAAAAAATAGCTGTCAGCAGCTCTGACTGGAATGGGACTGTAGAGCATATAAAAAGCAATACAGAGCATAATGCCAAACATGACAGTATTTCTGTGTCTATTTTCAAATTAAGTTGGCTGGAAGCTGTCCAGCTGATTCAGTGGAAGATCCAGTCATTGGGAGGTGGACTCTTCTGCAGTGGAACTGTCACAGGCTTCTTGGGAAGTAATGTCACTGTCCTGCAGTTTCTCAGGCATAAAATGAAGATAAGGTTTCTGTACCCAAGGGGGCATTTTGAGGGTACATTTACTGCTGATCATAAGACATGTCAATACTGCAGTAACGTAGGCCAGGAAATTGGTCAGGATATAGTAATAGAGCACTGGCTGGCAGCAGGGAGATCCTGTGGTATCCAGGGCTTTGTGAAGGCTCCGGACATCCCAGTGCATCTCACCTCACAGCCCTTGTCCATGATGGAAGTAGTACCTTCCAACTGCTGTAGGGAACTGCTGGGAAAACTTGGTGAAACATTTATAATGGAGCCACCATTAGTGTGTTCTGCGTTTTTCTGAGGTGAACGTGCTTTTTCTTGTCTTTCATCACAAAGAAAAATTTCAGGGATTGAAATACCTCAGAGTTACTCTGACTACAGGCTCCATAATGTAGCGGAGTTATTCCTTGTGAAAACTTGGTGGATCAGAACAGCTGTCTTAATTAAACTGCAGTAACTTCAGATTGGCTCAAAGCTGATAAGCCATCTCTGTCTGTGTGACAGCTGCAAACATGTTGCTTACTTCTTTCCTTCCAGACTACTACACGGTGGTGACGGTCCCGGCCGGAGCGCGCAGTATCCAGCTCCAGGAGATGCAGATCTCCACCAGCTACCTTGCAGTCAGAAACCTGGGGAAAAAGTACTATCTGACAGGAGACTGGACAATTGACTGGCCAGGAAAGTTCCCTTTTGCTGGGACAGTTTTTGATTATCAACGCTCTTTTAACCATCCAGAGAGTCTCTATGCAGCGGGACCGACTAATGAGACGCTGGTCTTTGAAGTAAGATTTCTTCTGTTTATTCTTCCCCTGATGTCCATTACAGAATTAGTAGCGACAGCTGGAGCTCTGCACTGGAGCTCTCAGCAAGATTAAAGAATAGTGTTGAGTCACGATAGCATTCAGACTTAATTGTGTGGTCCTGCTGGATTGAAAGGCCTTTCACTACTTTATCAACGTCTGGAGTTTAGTAAACTGTCACCAACTCAGGGAAAAGGAAAGGGCATAAAACTCACCATACAGCATCATTTCTCAGTCGCTGCACGATGGTGACGGAGGTTAGAAATGCATCCCGTGCATGGTATACAGTAAAACCCAATAATGTAAAAATTAAGTGTAACATTATGTCAACAACTAAATGGTAACAGGTTCAAGGCGTGCTTCTGAAACTGCAGGTGCATGGAACCGTTTTCACATCCACCTTGGAACACAGTCAAAGTACCACACATAGTTTCCTGTGGAATTTCTGTTGATTCAGTTGTCTTATTATATACATTTATCTCACAATCAAATTTGAATCACCTGCTTTGTCTGCCAGATATCCTGTGTTGAAACTGTAGTTAGTAGAAAGGAAATTTGGTACTTACATTGTTTGTTCCAGTTTTACGATTTTGAAATTGGCCAACACTGCTGCTGTTCTAAGGATAATGTCTTCCTGCATTGGTTTACTTAACTATATTTTCTTTTAAAATGCATCAGAACATCTGAGGGCTCATTTCTGGCTGAATCATCGAAGCCTTTGCTCCTTGTTAGCTCTGTTGGTTTGCCTGCTTTGTTAGAGAGCTCTGACAGGTCCTTTGGCTTTGTGACTCAGCTATTATGTCTGCTTTGATGAATCCTTCCTTCCCTGTGAGAAGGAAGGAGCCCTCTCCAGAAGGGATTCAATTCCTTCCCACACCTTCCATCAATACTCAGGTCAGTGCAGTGTACTTGGGGAGCAGGGAAGCGAGTGCTGTACCCCCTCTGAGGCAGCATCCTGCAGTCCTTCCCCCCTCCCATATCCGTGTCACTGAAATCCACTCCCTGCAGCCTCAGCAGGGAGCCCAGATCTCTCCATCCCACCTCCTTGCCCAGCTTGGTTCTGTTGAACCAAGAGAGAGAGAGCAAGCACGGACTGTGACATGAAATATATTCTTCAAGGATTACATAAACTTTCACAAGTATCCAGTAAAGTGTTTATTTGGAATGCTGAAGAGCTTTCCTGTTATTCATACTGACTGAGTAATGTACTTAAACGTGGCTTTAAGAGCCACTGAGGGCCATGGACCATGAACACATGTTAAAGCACTTCAGGGTGAACACATGTTTTAGAATGGACAGTTTGACATGGGTTAAGGGTGTGTATTTTCACAAATTGCCATCATAACTCTCAATGCCTTCTTAAAACATTTTTCTCCATTGAAGACATTTCATTTTGGGTATGTGTGTTAACTTCCCTTAGTCCAAGGAAGAGTTTGGTCTGAAAGTTACAGACCTGCTCCCCTGACTGCAAATCAACTCTAAAAGAGCCTTACACCAAAGAAACAACCACACTGACAAATACAGTGAAATGTTAAGCTGAGCTCTCAGGAATCTTATTTGTCATAACACAAAGTAGATTTGAGCTGTATTATTATGGAGCTAAAGTATGAATAATAAATCTCCTGCAAGACGACTTGGCTGCATATCCTGCACATACTTTGCAGAATAAAGATTAAAGAAAAAAATTTTAATGCCAAATAACAGTTCTATTTTCATCCTATCAAATTATGCTAAACAGTTTTATTAAGATGTAACATTTAACTGGAGGCTGTTTCTCCTTTCAGAGCTTATTTAAGCTTCCCTTGTATTTTTATTGAAATACCTACACCACTGGCATTGGTAGCTGGGTATTCTAATGACTGAAAATGTTACTGTTATGTATTCCCCAATTACACATATCTATGAACTGCAGTTAAGGATTTTTTCCCTTTTAATAATTTAAGCAACATTCAACAAGCTAAATTCTGGAAAAAAAAAAAAAAAAGGCAAAATTTTGTATTCAGAGATCTGCATTAATTATGATTTACCAGTAACTCTTAAGACTCAAAAATGCCAATGAAAACTGAAGAAAATATACTTTGATGAGAAAACACACATATTGCTGAAGATCTGCTGAATATCTGCTTGGAGCAGTAATAATGAAACAAATCCTACTTCCACTGGAAATACAAGTGAAACTGATAGAAGGCTGAAAAAAGGAGTGTTTAAGCATACTACAGTGTAGCTTTGTTTCCATTTTTATCTCATCTGTAATTTTCAAAGCAGCATACGGGAAAAGTCATGCCAGCAATTTTTATATTCAATTAAGGTTTTGATAAGATAAGGTTTTCCAGGGTTTGGACCTCAACTTCTTCCTGTAATCTTTAGATTCTTTTTCTTCATTTTGTAATTAGGTTGTATTCAAATGATATTTAATACTTTTTTTTCTAGATTAGATTTGTTGATTTTTTTTTTCCAGAATGCTTAAATGTGAGCCCTTGTAAAAATGCACACTGCAGGTATTGAGTAAATAAATTGCATGTATAAATACAGGAACTTTTATTATCAGGGTAGGCAGAAAATATAAGGGTTTGTAGCTGTATTTATTGCTATTCCACTGTGACTGAAAGACAGATTAGCACAGCTTGTGCCCATTTCACTCTGTAGTTACAATTTCTCTGCACATTCGTGTGGTGACTTGAATGGCTCAGATTTTCTGCTTGGTTTCTGCATGCAGACTGGTCTGTGTGTATCCAGAAAGCTCAGGCTGTGCACGTCCTCGGAGCAACATTCCCAGCAGAGTATGGGACCAGACAGGTCTGGCGAGTCTGTGCTCAAGGCAATCACTTCCTTTGAAATGCAGTCATTCTCCAAAATATTTTCTTGAAAGAGACATCTGAAGCGTGTGTTAAGAGAGAAGGAGGAGATGCAAACAAGAAAGAAAAAGATCTTTATATTCCCTATTGTCTTCCACACCACAAGTTCAGCCTTGCAGTTCTATGAAATAGTTTGTATTTCTGTTTTCTTGTACAGTATGTTCCTGAGCATCTACTTTTCTATCAGGCTTTTCAATAGTTCAGCTGAGCACGTATCATTTAATCAGACTCTGAAGTCCTCAACACCATTCAAAAATGGGTAAGAGACAAGAAAAAGACATATAAAGTGCTTTTCTTACTTACCCTAGAATTTCACAAAACCCCCTCCCCAACACATACATATATTTATATATATTTATGTGTATTAAATGTATGTAATTATGGAAATGGGTCATACCAGAAAGGACAAAAGACAGTGAATCTGTAATTTAACTGGGTTGTGGGAGAAAAAGTACAAGTTATAGTGGCCAAATATTTTCAGAAGAGGAGGAGGAGAACATTGTGAGGTGAATGTGGAATTAAATATGTATGACTTGTATTTCCTGAGCACAAGTACTGGAAGGGTAAATGCATGGTGAGATTTTAGGATTCATCAGGATCCTTTCTGGATTGTTCAGGAATTCATTTCATACGTGCAAGCAAAGGGGAAAACCAGTAAAATGCTGTCCTTCAGAACTGGTGTATCAGTGCCCCTCTGAAGTTAGTATTAGTGATGTTTCGGTGATTGTGGGTATTTATAAACTAGTAACAGCAGAAAAGGAAAATATTCATGGATTGAGAAGGCAGTTCCTGAAATGGCCCAATTTAGATTACATGAAACAACGATCAGTGGTCAGAGGGGTAGAAATATGATAGTTAGATGCTAATCTAGGATGAGAAATTGATACCAGTTTTTTAAAATACAGTTTCTCTAGCATATTTATCTCATCTTAAATAGAAATATGCTGGAATTTTTTCTTTAATGTAGTTGAATATATTCAGCTCATTTATCTGTCATTTGGGTTTAGGTAATCCAAGGTCAGCACTTCCACTTTAAAGACCTTGCCAGTGTTTTTCTGTTAACTGAAGTATATTTAAGTTAGAGAGAAACAATCAGTATATTTATCACTCATTTATCTAGCTTTGCAAACAAGGGCTGCCAGTGGGCACCAAAATCCTTTGGAGAGGAGGCTGGCAGAGACCAAGGGACATTGCCATCACAGGGCTCTGTCACTACAGAACTCAGAGCTCACTTGTGACATCCATTTGGTGAAATATTCCACCTCCAGAACTCACTCAACTCTGGGAAAGATTCTGAAAGAACAAAAGAGACTGAAACTATTTTGTGGGCATGAAAAATGCTGCATGTCCAGGGATTGATGAACTGACTTAAAAACACAGGAGTTTTATAATTCGGTTTTCCATGCTATCAATAAATAAATGAAGAATTGACTGATTTGAGAAGTCAAATATGATTTGAGAAAGCACTGTAAAGTTTCCCAGGATGAGACAGGATCAGTATCCTCACCAAAGTTGACCTCAATCTTGCTGAATCAAGAAATCGTGAAATCTTTGTGATAAAAAAAGAGTTTATTTTGACACCAATAAGTAACAGATGGAAAGGATGCTTTGTAAAGAGCCAGACATCCATGGGAAGAGAAGGTGAATGGAGCTTCAAGGCAGGAATATGTCTAATTAGATCCAGGACATCACTTCCTCTTTATCAGTAGGGGAAAACAGGAGAAAGGAGGCCAGGTGGAATGGCTTTACTGATGATGTAGCTGCCACTGGGAGAAAGCCAAGTTGCAGTTATAAAGGATTACATTTATTATTAGCTACTAGATGATAAATTTGTACTGATTTCCCCTAAAGAGAAAGTAGGCTAAAGAGAACTGAGATGTGCTTATAAGATACAGATGTTGATGCAATACAATGGATAAAAGGGTTCTCCTGTAGTGAGGAGAGATTAGCTGGACAGTGTCCCTGAAGGTTGTACATTTAGCATGTGAACAGTGAAAAAATGGAGACACTGTAACAACGAAGATAAATTTGAAACAGCTGAAGTAGAAATGAGATCATGTAGGACCTTTCAAGGATCCTTCTTTTTTTTCCTTTTAATGACCTTAGTGGACTTGAAAAACAGTAGTTTGTCATAAGCTTTTAGTTAGGATTGTGTTTAAAGTTACTTTAGAAATATTGAAGAGATAAAACCCCTTTTGTTTTAAGGTTTGGCCTAAGTACTCAATGGGTAATTCTTCCTTTACTGCTTTCCAAACAGGTGTTCTCTCCCTTTCCTTTGAAGCCCTGGTGTTAGCCACTGTCAAGGCCCCCATCCAATAAGTGCCCATTCAAGACAATGGTCTTGTTTTAAAACTTGTTTTAAGCAGTTTCCCGCCAGCACCATATGCTGCATGCTTAGATTTATCCTACTGACACCAGAATAAATTCAGAGAAGTCAATGGAATTAATCTTGATTGAGCAGAGAAATTGGAATCTGGCTTAGGATGTTGGATGTTGCAATATTTATTGAACAGCATGTACACCCACAGCGGATGAAAGCTGCAGGTCTCAAGCAGAGCACACCAGGCACTTGTCTTCCACACAAACTTCTCAATCTGCCCTCATGCAGATAGATTAACTTGCTACATCCCCCTAAAGAAATTATCAAAGACTTACAATGCATAGGAGTGACCCAGGAAGTGTAGCTGCAATTTGAAGACATGGACAAAAGCTCCCATGGATGCTGGGATTCAAAGTTTGGGCTCATGCCCATTTTGTAAGTTGGGCACATGCAGAGTGTGTACAGCTGAAAATAGTCCTTTACCTGGCTTTTTTTCTCTATGCTCATCTTCACTCTATAAGTGATTTGTAAATGTCTGCTAGTCCTCCACAGACATAATGAGTCTTTTTTAGACTCGTTACAAGGCATTAGTGTGCTTTCCTATACATTGGACATCACAGTAAAAAACCCTGAAAAGCACTGAGTCAATCATAACAAAGCAGCATTGGTAGGCTCTTTAAAAATCTGCCTGCAAAATAGAGGTACTGTACTGGAAACTTAGGATGGCCATGGGAAAAAAATAAAATCTCAAACAAAGGAGCAGATGCACAGCTAGTTTGGAGAATTTATTGGTTTAGCTCTCACATCAAAATTAGCAGCAAAAGGAAAAGGTTCTTTACTCAGGAGAATTCAATTTATCCATTGTTTTAACATTCTGTGCCCTAAGCAAAATCCAGGGTTCTTTTTCTTCGGGATAGATCCGGCAGATTCCAGCCCTAGAGCCTGTGGTTTTCCAACTCAAGAAGCTGTAAATTTTATAACTCTGCGCCCTGCGGTCAGAGCTGCTGAGTGTTGTGTCTGAAGTCAGGTGGTTGGTGTGTTAAAGGTAGACATTAAACAGTTCTATTGAGGAACTGGAAATGTTTAAGGAGGTTGTTTGCCAGCTGTAAATTTGGGAGCAAATGCCAGTTGGCTGAAAAGATGCTGGAATGCGTGCAGTTAAGTAGACTAGCACTGGAGGTCTTTCCAAATTTGTAGGTCTGATAACTTGGCTGAATATGCAGACTTCAGTTATTGGGTTGTTAAGAAAGGGCTTCATAGAATGTTTGAAAATACGATAGAAAACTTTTTATACGCTCGTTACTTTGGCAAAATTGCAACTTTGCAATAGTATTGCATTCCTGATGAAAACCTGGTTGAACATTATACATATACTATTTTTCAGCTGAGTGCCAGGGACTTTAAAGCATAGGGGTTTGTGCCCTGCAATATTTTGTTTCCAGTGCTATTCCACAGTTTGATTTTGCCCTTTTTCTTCATAGCTGGGATGATACAGGAAGACAGACACCTGACTGTGGTGCAGCTCTTGCTTGGTAAACATTCCCTCTTGCAGTCTGCTGGGTGGGAAGGGGCTCCAGCTTTGGCTGCCAGCCAGGAAATGGAGAGGAAGTTCCCTTCACCTGCCTGTTACAATTGTGGCTATTTCCCAGTGTGCAAGGAGGGGTTATATCCCAAGGTCTTAAAATGCGTATGGCCCAACTTGCCAGGGTTTACCCACCAGGCACTCACCCAGCTGGAGGCTGCGAGTTCCTTACACCACTGTGTGGTTGTTCTCTGAAGTGATAGATACTGATGTGTCTTGTTCTGACTTGTCCAAGATCATTTCCTCTTCATTCCCTAAACTCAGGTGAAGCACCAGGAGAAAACAGTTTTAACAGGAATAAAACTTTTTGCCACTTTTACCTTCTCATCCTCCCTCTCTCCTGTTCTGAATTCCGTGTTCAGGATGCATTTCTTCGGCTCCTTGCCTCTGCTGTCGCAAAATAACGAGCACTTTCAGAAGACAAATGTTCAGTCTAATACTTCAAGATATTTTTATTAGAAAGGTTTTAAACTTTACTGGGTTTTTGGCCACTGACACAGCACAGTTTTATGATGGTTGTCAAAATGAAATGAGATGAGGACTAACCCTTACACGAGGTTTTGTGGTGTGGACAAAACCTCCTCCTCTTTTGACACTGCTTATTAAAAGGCCAGACAGAATTTCAGTCACTGCAGTTGAAGGAACACAGAGCACCTACTGAAATGGGAGAAAGTGTTTCTGGCTGCCTAAGATGCTGAGATCTGTGCTAATACCTTGGACTCATAGGACCTTCAGATGAGTAAAAGCAAATCGAAGCATTTTGAGGTCTGGCCTGTAAGAAAAATAATTTGTTTTAGTTGAAGAATAGTTTTCCATTTTTTTTTTTGAAGCACATGTTCTGAGACTTTAGATATTTGTCTCAGTTTGTCCTTGAGAGAAGAACAGTTGGGTGGACAGGTTATTGCAACCTGTTTTACTTGGAAAGTCTAATGCCCGTGGACTTGGGGTTCAAGATTCAACAACTGTTTTAAAAGAGTTGGACTATTTGCTATCAGCAGTCTGATAGCTTTCTAAAAATAAACATTTATATAGAAAAGATGTTTTCCTCCATCTGAAGAGGCTGTTAAATCTTATAAAACATTTACATCAGATAGTGAAGAATATTCAAGGGAAAAAGAAAGGTCCTGAACAAAGTTACACTTGGCAATGGTTTGAACAGAGTACAGCAAAAAGGGCACAGGATCACACATTGAGGAATGAGCCTAAAGTAAGATATAGGAGCTCTGTGATGTGCTCATTAGTGAGCACGGGGTACTGAACGTGGTAGAGGGTTTCTGGGAAGCCAGCAGGAGATCCAGAGATTTGGGGTGCATCCCTGCAGGGTTTCGAGAAGTTGCACAGCAGCCTCCATTCTAACTTTTCCTAATTTCAGAGTGTTCAGTGTGGATGGGTAAGACGAAAATATTTACATGAAATAGTTGCATTTACCCGGGCTTGAAGGAGCTTCTAATCTGAATCTTCCCATGAGGAGGCACGTAGTCTTCAATTCCCTTGGAAGTATTTTGCCTTTTGCAGCCTTAATTGCTGTATTCTCAGGCTGGATCATTATTGAGGTTCCCTGACTGAAACAAAATCTTTGGCTACTAAAAATGGAAAATACAGCATCCATTTCTCTTTTTTCTAGAAAGGTAAACAGTATGAAGTCCAGATCCTTCATGTGTTCAACATTATTGAGCTGGAGGTCATGTAAATTTGGTCTGAATTTTCACTGTCATGGGCAATTTCTGGTTTCCAATAGGTACATTTTCAGAATACTTCAAAACCCATGGCTACATTTCAAAATTCCTGTGTCTTAAACAACATAAATGTGAGTTTGTTGCTATTTTATGAAATCAGTCGATACAGAGATCAGTTCTACTTATATGGATTGCTTAAGTGCTCAGGTCTGACAGCATGTGAACTTAACTGATTATTAATATTTTGAATGGCAATCATTAACATAGACTTGAATTATACTTGAAATGCTAATGCTTATCAAAAAGCATATTTAGGCACTGAGGTTAACTGCACCTGCTCTTTATATTAGTATGGCAAGACCCATATTGGTGAAGAATTAAAACTTATTAGAGCTCTGTAACTGTAAACTCTTGCAGTGTTTCTATTAGGTATGAATATAAATGCACTTTGCTGCCAAAATGTTTCTAAAATAAATGTCGTTAAGTAGAAATTTCTCCCCAAATTTAGGTATGTGTCAGATGTTCGTGCATCTTGCATTGATTATAATTCAGCCTTGAAATGAATACACTGAATTTTAGAAAGTTGCTTGCATGAAAACGGTAATATATTCACCACGAAAATAGTACACCCCTGAGAGCTGGGCTCTTGAGCTGAATGACAAAGATTCTTATTACAGTCAGTAATCACACTTTCTGTAAATTTCCTAACACATTATGCTAAAGTCATGAAGTAGAAGATTTCTCCAATTCATTTTCCTCCGTAGACACTCAAGGACGGGTACTCTCCTGGACTGAAGCTTTATCAGCTTCAGCCACCATGAGAAAATACCAGCTGAGGGTCTTCCAAGCAAAATTTACCTGCATAAAAAATGTTCCTGCATAGAAGAGAGGTTTTTTTACAAGAAAGAAACTTCTGTTTTATACCCTCTGCCTCAAGAACTGAGGAAGCCATCCCCAACCACCTCTGCTCCCAACCCCACACAGCTTTAGTACTGCTTTGCTTCTTGTAGTGAAGTGTTTTGAGTCCTGCTGAACGGGCACAGGCTTCTTCCTTCATACAAGGCAGTGTGGAATGGTCAGCCTGGACTTTGTTTACTGAAAGAGAGGAAATGTCTCCCACCCCCAAATCACGAATCCATCCTCTGTGGATGAACTCCAGCCCCTGCCAGTGGATTCCCAGTGAGTGCAGGGACCAGCTTGGTCAGGGCCAGGAGCAGAGCACTGAGAGCTGCACGGGAGCAGCTCAAATGCTGCAGTGCCAAGAGTCTTTGGGTGATATTCCATGTCTGCTGAAGGCATTTCTGCTTCACCAACCCAGTCAGGTGCCTCCTGATTTACAGGAGGACTGTGTGTTTCTGCACCCCTGTGTTACAGACAGGTGTAAGTCCAGGCAACACTTTGGTGTTTGTTGCTTTGGTGGCCAACCTGAAAATCCTTTCACAAGCATAGTGTGTATACATATATTATGTATGTATCATGTTTAGTTCACCTTCTTTCAGACTGACAGAATGCTTTTTATTCCCCTTCCCCCCCTTTTTTTTTTCTTTTTAACAACCCCCAAACACCCCTCTATAGATCCTGTTGCAAGGCAAAAATCCTGGGATTGCTTGGGAATATACATTTTCCAAAACCAACATTGAAAACAAGACATCTGTCAGAAAACACAGCTACTCCTGGGTGACAGTGCAGTCTGAGTGCTCAGCTACCTGTGGTGGTGGTAGGTAACTTTCCAATTGCCAAGCCCCTTCTGTTTCATTTTTTTTTAAAGCATCTCAAACTGTTCAGCTGCCTTTAATTTTGCAAATATGTATTGATACATACAGGGGGTTACACTGAACACCTGGTCCTCATTTTTTTACCTGACAATTTAGAACACAGATGAAGTACCTTTGTACTTTATAGTAAAGGAAAAAAAAAAATCCATGCCAGGCTCAATTTGTGTCACTGTGACTTAGTCTTTTTGGTTTAGGTCAATCTATATCCGTATGATAATCTTGCTCTTGAAGTAATGTGGGAATTAAATATGTGCTTTGAAGTTGCAATTGGGGAACATTGAAAGATCCTGAATTGAAGTAAATTAGGTAAATGAGGAAAATTTATTCTATCTGTGGAGAGCAACAGAAGACTAAGATATTATCAAGATCTTCACTGAAAGTTGCACCAAATCTTCTCACTGTTTAATGACCAATATTGTAATGCTGCCAGGTCAAAGTCTGAAATTCCATGTAAGCTAAGGATTTCTTATTGCCATGTTCCTCTTGCTTTGCACAGACCATCTATTTGTTTTTTCTAAACCCTGGATGTTCTGTCAGTGAAAGTAATTCTGGGGTGTAATGAAAGCAGAAAACTGGCATGTGAGAAGTCTTTAATGCCAAAGAACAGAACTGGGTAGTGAAGAAAATGCCATGTTGTGCTCCTGTACTGGCAAAATAGTCCATCCAGGTGAAACTCAGGAGTATCTTGCCAGTGTGTTGTCAGCCTTCACAGCATCCCAGTAAAGGGTTTGTGGAAGAAAGACCCACCAGGAGCACTGCAGCCCTAAAATATGACAGCTGTATTTTCTTCCTTCCCTTTAAAAGGTTACAGCATTGATATAAAAATGATGGAAACAACAACTGTGCTTCCAAATTTGACTTGCTGTGCCAAATGAACCATGTGTGAGGTGCATGATAGATCTCAGTTAAAAGATAAATCTAAAAAAATCACTTCATCTTTTCAGACGTTTGCAATCTTCTCTGTAACCTGTCCTGATGCTGACACTAGATTGAGTTTAGGTACAGCAACCTGCAGAATTCTGGAGTCTGTAAAGATACACTGTAAAAAATGTGCAGAATGTCTATTTGCAGTTTGCAAGTGCATGAGGGGGGCTCTAAGCAAGCACTAATAGTGTCTGCAGACAATTAGGGTTTGAAGAATCACTAATTTTTGCTGGGGGAAGATTCTGCAAATATGCTGCTTGTATAACTGAAATGTTTTATCTGACTTCAATAGTACAGAGAAGGAAATCAATGTTAAAAACATGTTCCTGGATAAAATCCTGTTTTATTTAGTACAAGTCAGTGGAATTGTACCAAGGATAAGCTTGGGCTTGTTTAATTAAAATTGTTCCCTACTGCTGTTTCTCTTCCATTTTGAATAAATGTTTATTGTAGTGTAATTTTTGTCTGATGCTTCCACAGGACACATTACAGCAAAAGCAATTTGTTTGGAAGATCATCGGGTACGAGTCAACACCTCCCTTTGCGGCCCGAGGGTGAAGCCTTTGACTGAAACAAAACTCTGCAACACCAATCCCTGCCCAGCATAGTAAGTTCTCTGTGTTTTTGTACCTGCTGGCTGTGCCTTGTGCCTGAGTGTGCCAAGCACATGGAATTGTTTCCCTGCAAGATGAACCCTTTTGTGTTCTGTAACGGGAACCAGGGATTGTTTAAAGATGTGATTGGAGTGGCTGCTGCCCAAGGATAACAGTGTCGGTGTGTCTGATGTGTGAGCAAGGCCTGCTGAGCTCTGTCACCGTGCTGGGGTGAGCCCTGTGACACAGAGCAAATCCAGCTCGCTCACAGGCCTCTTCTGCCACCTTTACTCATCTTGAATCACTAAGCCCGTTTCCTGAGTAAAGTGCTACTCCCTGTGTGCAAGCCTGGCCCCCACGGCTCACATTCTGCATATTAGATTAGGTTAAAAGAGCCTTCTGAAGTGTAATTAGTGATTTTTGGGCAAAATGCCCCACGGAGTATTGTGACACCAAGAAGAGGACTATCTAAACCAAACAAATTGTCAGCAATGCTCCTGGTGCCCACAGAAATAAATATGAGGGCATTGCCTGTGTGAACAACCGTATTTTCTAAAAGAAAGGTGAGATGCAAAGGAAGACATTGACATATAGATAAGCACTTAGAATCCAGCTGGTCTAAATCAATTTAAAAACCAAGGGAGTTGCACTGATTTATAGTAGCTGTAGTAGGGGTCTTTTTGAAAAAAAAAATGTTGTGTGCTCATATAATTAAACGCAGTATTTTGTGGCTTAGAATATAAATAGGTAGATTGGGATATAAATGGCCATCTTTCTTCTGCTTTTTATTCACTTTTGGATTCCTGACTTTGCAACCTTTGCATTATTTCAGTTTTATGCTAGAGCTCACAAAAGCAGTACTATGTCTCACAAGACATTTGGACTCCAGAACAGGAGATTTTCTAAAGTGATATGTTGAGAAAATTGAGAGTGTTTCACTCAGTGGGAAATAAATAAATCTGAAGATGCACTGAAGCAGAAGAAATGGAGGAAGGGTCTAGACCTGGTGTCATCTGCTGGTTTTACTCTGTGGTGATAAAAGCAATGGGGCAGTAAAAGCAGTTGGCTAAGCCCATACTTCATAAAATAACACATTTAATGAAGTTTAATAGAAAGCATTCCTCTTCTCCCCCAGCCCAGAAGAGGATGATGGGGCAAAGCAAAAAGATGCATATGTTCTGGAGGGACTTTGTTTTTATTTAAAAATCCATAGTTTGCAATATGTTGAACATACTGAAAAATAGTCCAGTAATAGTTTGGAATTTCCTGCAGAATTTAATGATTACAGCAGAGTACACAAAATCCAAATGGCAAATTATACACTCTGACCACAAAACGATAGAGATAAGGTTTAAATAATGGTAACATGTGACATGAGAGCCCCGTGTTCCTGCTTCAGCAGTTTCTTTACATTGCGTTTAGCCACATGATTTTCTCAATACCAACTTTAAGTAATCTTTGTAGCCAAACACAGTCTTTTCATATGCAACTTATCTTCTGCCAGAACTATTTTTATCCAGTGAACTCAGTATCGTGCCCACAGAAATATATTGTCTGTGATGTCCTCAGGCGTGTTTTTAAGCTCCTTATGCCTTCCTCTGTTTTGGTGTGCCATCATTACAAAGCTCCACCCAAATCAGATTAACTTCTACTGACCACACACAAAATTTCCATTTCTGTTAACCTGAAATCCTGTTGTATGTTGGACATCACTGATATATCTATCACTGAAAATGCTGAATATCCATTTTGACACACAGTGCAGTGTTTTCATGATGAAATTGCAGCTATTCTATAATTTGCTACTTTAAAACACATTTAATGACTTTAACCCTGAAAAGAGTACAAAAAGAAAAGATGTAAAAGCCCCAAGCACCTCTAGGGAAAAACAATTCAACTCACTAATTAATTTTTCTTAAAATCCTTAGGATATATTAAGGCATGGAGGATCTACATGTAGGACCATGCCTTAAATTAAC
Source organism: Lophotriccus pileatus (assembly GCA_035583135.1). Taxonomy (NCBI): domain Eukaryota; kingdom Metazoa; phylum Chordata; class Aves; order Passeriformes; family Tyrannidae; genus Lophotriccus; species Lophotriccus pileatus. The sequence goes on from JAWWES010000021.1 coordinate 3,028,699, forward strand.
ACATTGCCATTCAGCTGAGTGAAACTATGCCAGAATATCTCTGCTGAGGAATCTACTCAGAAAGTCACAGCATGTAATATTTCCCATAAACCTAAGACTGCCAACAGGAAAAAAAAAAAGTAGGATTAATTAATAAATAGCGTTGAGGAATGCCTAATAACCAGCAAATAAAGCAAACCCAAGTACAGCAGGCAGAACAGGCGAGAGAAGGAGGTGACTAACAGATGAGATACAAGTGTGTCAGTTGTGGAACATAAAAGAGGCTCCAGACTTGTAAAGGTCAGTGAGGAATAATTGTTGCCTAAGAACAAAGGCTTATTAGTCTGAGTGGGACCAAACTACTGTCCCAACAGTAAGAACACAGAGAGGCACCAGCGCTGCACACTGTTGTTGTTGGATTTCAGAGCTGCCAAATCTGCTCATAATTATTTAGTTATTTGAGCTAATGAAAGATACTCTTGGATCACAGCCCAGATGATCTTGGAAAATGGCAGTTTACTAGAGGACATTAAAGTAGGTTTATTGCCCTCTCCTCTGTGAAGAAGGGAACCTTCTGGGCAGTTATGGTGAATAAACTCTTAAAGTGAACGCTTTTCGTTGGTCTGCCAGTCACCGTTGTCAGAAACATCAAGGCAAACTAATTAAAAGTTGTAAAATGGATTAAAACTCTTTTCCCAGAAGTTTGTAGTGCAATGGTCCAAATATTTATAAATCAGACAAAAAGGAAACTTCTGATGAGTTCTGGAATTACATAACTACTGACTTTTCACATTAATTTTTCTTTGTCCTTAAATTAGTGCCTTTTATATTGCCCCTACTTTTGGCAGTTACAGAAGTTGCTAGACTCTGAGAGCTGGGATTTCTTCTATTCCCAGAAGGATTTTTCAAAAATAGGCTTTTTATGCATTTTTCACAAATTAAAATTAGCTTTGCTTTCAGGCAGATGTGAACAGACAGGCAAGTGGGATGCTGTGCATCTTTCACACAGGAAAAAAAAAAGCTTTCTTATAATTTAAACTGTATGTAAACAGCTATTCCAGTGGTCACTGGACTGATGCTGTGAGAAACTGTGGGAGCAGGATAGGCCAAATGGTCAGATTTGAGACAAGAACCTTTTCTTTGAAATAAATAATGAAAAATTTGTAAAACTTTTCTAAAATCCTCGGTTTAATTTCAGTGCTGGGTCTTTGAATAGGATTTCTCAATGAGTAATGATTTAGTCATTCAGAATTTCCTCTGTTTCTTCACTTCTGTTTTCCTATCTAGCTGTTATTTACGGTCTTACATTGGAAGCCTTCGAGGACAAAGACGCTTGGTTGAATGTTTCCAAAGTGTTCCATGACGGCTGGGGACCCACTCAGGGCTTCAAGAATAAAAATACTGAGCAGTTCTTGGCATTTCAAAACTGAACTTACCCCAAACAACTGGCAGGAACGCCTCAGACTTTGTGTCACTTCAGGGACATGACGTGTAGCTGCAGCATGTCTGTGCCTCGAGCACAGATTTGCCCAACAGCTTGTACTGGTTAAATTTCCTCCATTTTATTTAGATTCTGCATTGTCTGTCTGCCAGATTTATTAGTGTGAGGACGTTTAAATCATAGAGTCAGAGATTCATAGAATCCCAGAATGGTTTTGGCTGGAAGGGACCCCAAAGCTCATCTCGTTCCACCCCCTGACATGGGCTGGGACACCTTCCACCAGCCCAGGTTGCTCCAAGTCCCATCCAGCCTGGCCTTGGACACTTCCAGGGATGGGGCAGCCACAGCTTCTCTGGGCAACCTGTGCCAGGGCCTCCCCATCCTCACAGGGAAGAATTTCTTCATAATATACATTCTAAATCTTCCCTCCTTCAGCTCAAAGCCATTCTCATTTTCTTTGTGCTTGTCCTTGTGAAAAGTCCCTCTCCATCATTCCTGCAGGCTCCCTTCAGGCACTGTGAGGCCACAATTAGGTCACCCCAGAGCCTTCTCTTTTCCAGGCTGAACAACCCCAACTCTTTCAGCCTTTCAGAGCCTTTTCAAATGCTCAGGACATTAGTGACAGGACTGCTGCTTTTAGCAAGTAAGTTATTTTTGTTGAATATAGGCCAGTAGGTTTGACAGAAATACCTTTACATTTGTGTGTATCATCTAAGCACAAACATGGTAGGTACATGCTCAGCTGGACTGGCCTTTCTTTCCCTTCCATGCCAACTTTTCCTTACATCAGCTTAAGTGAGTCTTCCTTCCCATCCTGTGTTCTGAGAGAAATGGAAAAAGGAAAAGTCAAAACAACAAAGGGCACAACTTTCTAGTAATCAAACGTTATCTCTTTACAGAATTCTCTCCATCTCTTTGTCTTCTTCCTTTCCTTCGCCTGTTAGTCTGTGTCTCTTCAGCAGCTGCAGTGGCAAAAATGAACATCCATTTCTAAATCATCTATTTAGAAAACATTTTTCTTTTCCTGTATGAGAGAGATGTTTTTAATAAACAGCACAGACAGGGTTAAAAAGGAGTGGTGATTTGTTAACCAGACCCTTATATTTTCTAAATACTCCACCAGCCTCAACAGCAGCGTCTCTCTCAGTCCCTGTGGAATTCCAGATTCCAAGTCAGATTGATAGGCAAGCTGGTTCTAGTAGATGAGAACTGTAAATAAGCAATACTTGTTTTTCTAGTTGTGTGACTTATATTTTAACCCTAGCAAAATGTTCCATGCTTTGAAGGTAGATAATGTAACTACAGCTCTCTGATTGCTTGAGCAGATATCAGTCCATCAGGAGATCGGCTGAGCAGGGTCCCTGAATAATTCACATTTGATAGGTGTCTCATGTGTATTGATTTTATAAAGCTAATTGCACTCCTGTGTTTCTAACATGCCTTTCCTCCTCTAAGCTGGTCAGCAGGTGAGTGGAGCACATGCAGCAAGTCTTGTGGAGGAGGGCAGCAAAGTCGCCTCGTTCAGTGCGTCCAGAAAAGGGCTTTCCAAAGAGAGGAGGTCGTGGCCCATTCCCTGTGTCCTGTCAGCACCCCCCCACAGGTGCAGATGTGCAATAGTCAGGACTGCCCACCAGAATGGAGCCCTGGCCCGTGGTCTCAGGTAATTTGGAGACATTTTAGTCTGCTGCCATGATGAAAACATTGCAAAAAACTCTCCTCAAAAAGAGAAATAGCGCAAACTCTGTGGAGTTGGGTGTTTTGCAAGTGGCTTCATTCATGAAGAGAATATGGAAACCATGTATGTATAAACATGTAAACTACATATGCTTTGTAACTAGCCTTCAGCAGTGCTCAGAGAGGAGGACTTGCCAGAAGCAGACAGGTGGTGTTCCTTTAGGTAAACACAAATAGATGGATAATTCTTTCTGGTTTCATAACTTAAGGCTCTGTGAATTCTTCAAGCCATTAACCCTCTCTGAGATCTCTTTCCAAGCAATATTAAGTTCTCTCAGAGGTGACAGGCAGTCAAGGAATGAAGAAGCATTTGGGCTCAAGGTTACACACATATATATGGATTGTGGGTTGATAAATTTGTGATTTACACGTTCACTAATCACTTCTGTACTTTTGCCACTGTTAGAGCAGCACTGCTGCTGCAGATACTGCCATGAGGGGCATGAGGCCCGTGGGCAGATTCTGTGTGTACACACCCTGCTTTACACACCTGAGAGGTGCCTGACACTGAACCACCTGAGCTAAAAAACACACAGATGTTCACACGAAACTCAGCTCTGCTCCATCTTTCACTGCTGTTGGTACTGTTGGGAATGGTTAATGTAAGGATAAACAAAGTACTGAGAAATCTGGGATTTAAGGGAGAGCTGGCAGTACACTTATATCAAAAGGATTCGAGATGGATTTAAATTTATTGAAAAATTTATTACTTCTGCGTTCTGTTCTTAGTACTGTTACTCTTCAGGTGTTCAAGAACACCTTGACCTCCACGTTCCCAGTTGAGAAGCACAGAGTTCCTCTCCAGGGGAGTGCCCTGGAGTGTACTGTGACAGATGGGTAACCACTCAGTATTCCACTGAAACAGAGTTTTAACACTCCAAAAGGAAATTCTTCCAGTGTTATCTAGAGAAAAACTTCAGTGTGGTAGGAGATTATAAAAAACGGATTTTCAAACACATTCACACTTTCAGACTTTCCTCTTCTAAAATAAAGAAATAAGACAATTAAGAAAATCCATTTTCCTCTTCTTTAAGAAGTGTAAAATTCAAGCTGAGATTTTAAGTTTACAAGTCCTGCTGAAATGTAGTGAACAGGCCTCTTGAACAAGTTAGTAAAGACCTTAAGATTCAGCTGAAGACTGTTACATCACAGGCTCAAAGGACTTAAGAGAAAAAAGTGCAAAGTCATAGAATCACAAAATGGTTTGGGCTGGAAGGGACCTTAAAGCTCATCTCATTCCACCCCCCTGCCATGGGCAGGGACACCTTCCACTAGCCCAGGTTGCTCCAACCCAGCCTTCCAGGGCTGGAGCAGCCACAGCTTCTGGGCAAACCTGTGCCAGGGCCTCAAGCACCCTCACAGGGAAGGATTTCTTCCTAATATCTAATCCAAACCCAGCTTCTGTACACAAATCAGTGTAATTTAAAATGAAAAGACTTTTTTGTTTGTTTGGAGAAGGATTAAAACCACAGATTTTCACCACGCAGGTATTCCTGTTACATCTTCAACACAACTGTGCTTTCATGAAATCTTTTAAAAACACTTGGAATTTGATACAAGTAGTAATTCTGCCTTGGAACATGCCCCATAATTATTAGCAGAAAGAAGAACAATTAGAACAGGATGCAAGAAAGTAGGAAGCTGGCAGTGTTATTTCAGGGCTGTTTATTTCTTCATTTCATCAGAAATGGCTCATTCAGGCATTTTTTTGTATGCTAAGGCAGAGAAAGCAACAGAATGCCTGTTCCACTGAACCATGGTTCAGCAAAACTTATTTATTCACTGGTGACTTCTCCTAAGCTGCAGTTGGCAATTAAAACATCTTTGCTCAAGCTTCTTAACCATTGTCTGTATCAGATCCTGTCTTGTGGTGAGATTCGCTTGGTGAAGGAGTTATGTGTTGATTCCCTGGGTAGTTTTCTCTGCCTCTGTCTCATCCCTCTAGGCCAAGGTGAGGACAAAATAACAAATAGCTGAGAGCGTCTTGCCATGGGAGATTCTTCCATGGGAGGTTAGGACCAGCTTTCAGCTGTGCTGAGCAGGAAAAAAGCACTTTGCTCAAAAAAGCATTTTGCTCACAAGTCCAACTTACCTCATCTGTGGAAAAGAGATACTATATGTTAATCATATCTGTTCTGTATGGGGGCTGTGAGAGTTCCCAGCTTACATTAAGAGAGCACTTAGAACAATGTTTTAGAAGTGACATGCAGATGTTACTGTCACTTGTTTACCAGTAGAATTTTAAGTTTGGTTATATACAACAGCAGCATGTTATATACAACACAGCATGTTAGCCACGACTTCTAAGCTCTGCTGTAAAATACAAATAATGCCAATTTTCATTTCTCCTACTTCAAATAAATGCTTCTTTCCATCACAGTGCTCCAAGACTTGTGGGAGAGGTCTTAAGAAACGGGATGTCTACTGCAAAAGTACTGGTTCTCCCAAGGTGAAAGTCTTGCCTGACAGTATGTGCAGCAGAGACCACAGACCCGAATCCCAGCAGACCTGTGTGCTGGGCCGCTGTCCCAAAAACGACCGGCTGCAGTGGGTGATTTCTTCCTGGAGTGAGGTAAAGTGGTGCAGTTAACGTGTCTCACTGCCTGCCTTTGCTGCTCTGGGAAATGCTGACTCAGGGACACACACTTGCCATGGGGAGGACAGAAGGCTGAGCTGTCATTTGAAAATCAGGTGTTCCAGGCAAGCCACTACAAAACACAGATTTAGTTAGATGTACCCTGCTGTCTTTGTTTTTCGGGACTTCCACTGACTTGGATCATATTTCAGTTTTCACATTATGGAACGTGATCTTTGTGGGTTTAGTTCTATAATGCTTTTATAATGCACCCTTTGGGTTCCCTTGCACATTCCCCTTTATCTGACCATGTTTCTGTAGGTGTAAGAGGTGTGTTTTGCCTCTGCAGTGCTCAGCCTCCTGCGGCCCGGGCGTGCAACGGCGAGAACTCAAATGCGGCGAGAAAAGCATCCACGGGAAACTGCTCACCTTCCCTCAGAGGAGATGCAGGAACATCAAGAAACCAAACAACAAGCTGGAGGAACCTTGTAACAAGGGAGCCTGTCCATCACAGACATTGTATAACATGGTGTCTGGCTGGTATTCCTCACCCTGGCAGCAGGTAGGAACGGGAAGCTTTCTCACCTCTCTCCCTGTCCTGGCTTTTGCTCTTTCAGCACTGTTTCATGTCTTGGCTCGAAGGGATTTGCAGAAGGACCAAGTTTCTCTGTACAGTAGCTCAGGACACATCCCCTGGTGCTGTTCCCTGCACAGCACTGCAGAAAAACACAACTGCAGTGTGACTGCTGCCTCCTGGGCAGTGCACGCCCTGGAAAGCATGTGGGCTGTCAGTGCTGGGTTTGGAGAGCACCACATTCCATCATATCCCACAGAGGGAACACTGGCTGGAGTGGCACAAACAACTGGTGGGTGTAAATGCTGACAGCCATGCCTCTGTGTAAGCCCAGGCTGCCCAGATTAAAGCCAGCTCCAGCCTTACATTCTGCTGGAGCCAAAAGTCCAGTGGTACACTGGAGCCATCCCCAGTACTAACAGTTCCCAGGTGTCTCCTGCACGTAGCCATTCCCCAAAGAAGGCCACACCACTCAGCCACTGAAACATGATGCAGCTGGTCCACATCCATCATGTATTTTGGTGCAGCTCATTTCTTTGTCCTGAAACTGAAGAATGTCACCTAAAAATGTTATTCATGCTTGAGAGGCACTACATTCCACACTCATTTTCCAACACCCAACACTTTCTTCTCCATGTTCTTCAAAGTGCACTGTGGTTGAACTATTGCATATCTCTGTGCACAATGTATTTGAGCATCTGCACAGATTGCCTGGAATTCCCTAAATACTATGATTAATTGTGGGATCAGTCTGTATTTGTTTCTACATTCTTGCAAACAAGCTTCTGTATTTCTGGAACTTATCTACTTCGTGAGTCATATATCAATGAGACACACACTCATTTAATAATATTTACATGAAACAATGTATGCCTGACAATTGCAATCAGATGAAAATGATCACATTTATCTTAAAGGCAACTTTTCATGAAACACATACAAGTAAAAGGCTTATTAATGTTAAAATACTTCATAGCTCTTCCTGCAAATGCATAATGGTTTTCCCCAGATACTGCCATAATTATTGTTCCAATGAGAGTTTTACCTCTGTTCAGGCATCAGGATTGGGCCCAGAGGCCCAGAGATCAAAAGAAATCAGAGCAGACAGTCAGGAACAGGTTTTCTAAAATGTTCAGTTTCTGTTTCAGTGCGTAAGTAAGGAACCAGATTTTCAGCTGAGTCCTTAAATAACCAAAAGGTGCACATGTCTCTGAAAAGTTGGTCCTGATGGGGGTTACTGAACAGCAACATATCAGATCCTGACCTTCCTTGCTTTGAAAGTCTCATCCAAAGCCCTTGAAACTCCCCCCTTTGGCTGTCATGGGCTTCCAGAGTCTCTGCAGTGAAAGACAGCTTCTCCTTTTCTCCTCAGTGCACAGTGACCTGTGGAGGGGGAGTGCAGACGCGGAGCGTGCAGTGCCTGCGCCAGGGCAGACCAGCGTCCGGGTGCCTGCCCCACCAGAAACCAGCTGTGCTGAGAGCCTGCAACACCAACTTCTGCCCAGTCCCCGTGAAAAGAGGTAAAACTCAGCTCTACATGCTGCAGCACAGTTGGTTCCTTAAAATTCTATAGCCAGCAAAACCCACCTTTTCGTTACACTCCCTGATCTGGCATGTTCCTTCAGAAATGATTTTTTCACAGCCTTCGAGATTGACAGTAACTCTCTGATATTACAGCATCTCTCTTCTTAAAGTGAGTCCTCTTAAAGCAAACTTGAGGGTACGACTGCCACAGGAGATTTTAAAAACAGCATGTGAAATAGTGATGGTGTTTGGTTTTGAGCTGCACCTTTATACTCTCTTGTTGAATAACAGAAGCATCCTATGCTGGTACTGTTTTGTGATTAATAATAGCAACTTTGGAGCTAAGCGGTAAGAATTTGCCATTTACTTTTAGTCTTTTGAAGTCAGACCAATCTTCAGATTGCACCTAGATCCTGGGACTCCAAAAATGTTTTGTCTAGAACATCCTTCAGTCATGCAGTCACGAAACATGAAATTAAGCTCTCTCCCCACTTGTGTGTCTACTGTATCCCTCTCTACCTCTTCAGTGTGAGGAGCAGGAATGATGGAAGGGGAATTCTCTCAGCACCACCACAGACAGAGAGTGGTCCATTACCTTATCCCATATATTTGCTTATAGGATGGTCACTGTTTGTGACTCCTTCCTATGTGAAAAAAAAAACCTTATGGAGGTCCAGGTCTGTCCCACATAACACTGGCTATCTAGGTATGCTACAGCACTTTAAACATTAGCTTTCAAAATACTGCACATTAATTGACTTGTTACCATTTTAAAACCGGGAGCTGAAAGTAACCTCTATAAAACCCAAGCTGGATTGCAAGAGGAAGGTGGTAATGGAGTTGGGAGCAGAGGTCAACCTCTGGCCCTGCGTCTTGTAAACTGACATTAGCCAACCACCCCCAATGTCTGCCCCAATTCCTGGCATTCTCTGTGCACAGAAACCCTGTGAAACCCAGGGAGATCCTAACCATTCTTCTGCATCAGCTCAAGACATGCAGAGTATCAAACTGATCTATCAGGGGACCTTAATCCAAACAAGGATATAGAGACGAAATGGTCCTAAAAGGGATAAGTAAATAGTTCTGCTGTTTTTATCAGTAAATGTTCCTAACACTTCAAATTAACCTTCCTAAAAGGTTCTGCTGTACTTTAGAGTTTCTGTATAACTCCCTTTTCTGTTACATAGCAAGGACTTTTCTTTCACCCCTGCTATATTTCATGTTTGAAGTACTGTCTGTTATTAATTTTGGTCTTGGCCTGTTTCTCTCTCTCCTCACATCTGCAGGAGCCCTTTCCCCTTTATTATACCTGGGTCGTCAGGCTCTAGAGATCAATTATCTCCTCACTGCTCTCTAACTTTCTGTCTAAACCAGCAGAAAGAGAGGAAACCAGCTGTGCTGGAATCACATTGAAGCAAATCAGTCTCTATTATCAGCCATGCAGCTCCAGCTCAGTGATCATAGGCAAGAAATTAATGTTTCGGGGAGAGTTTGCACTTTCCTGGACAAACCAGGTCATTTCCACCCCTCTGTTAAATGCAGTTAGGGTCACTGTGACTCCTAGTAAATCCAACTGCTTAAATGAATGAAAATCTGAACAACGTATAAATACTTGGGTAAATAGAAATAAGGGACTGACAGCCTGATCCCCATCCACTGAATTTTGTGGGACTCTTTGTGTTCCTTCCAGCAGTCCTTGGATTAGGTCCCAAGTGTAAAGTTTTCAGCCATACCTCTGTAAAATTAACACTGCCCTCTGATCTTCAAAGTGGGCATAAAGATTTATTAATGTTGCCTCCTCCTCATACTTTTTTTTTTTTTTTTAAGAGTAATTTGTAATTTTTTAAAAATTTACCCTTTCGTGGCAGGAGAGCTTCTCCTGTCTTACTCAGAACAGCTTTCCTTCCTCTGTGTGGTGTGTGCTTTTCATCTCTTGTCTGCTTTGGTTCCTCCCAGATTCTGTCTGGTGACAGCAGGGGAAGGAACGGGAAGGCTGGTGCTGAACTCCGTCTGCATCCCTCCTGACAGTCCATGGAGAATGGAAAGGGAGTGCTGTGGAGTGGGAAGGCTGCAGTTCAGTACCGAGCTCCCCACTTCCTGGACAAGCGTTTGTTCAAGAATAGTATTTTCTTTCCCTACCATTAGAATTTACAGACAGGCTTTTGTTTTTCAAAGCTGAGAAAAAAATGACGTATTATAGAAAAAAAAAAAAAGAAAGAAAATTTTCTTATTAATTCAAACAAACTTGAGAGCGATAAAGGCATACACAAAAAAAAATCACCTTTGCCATGATATAACAGGGAAAAAAAAAAAAGCAGTGGTGATTAATCCAAAGAAGTTCATATAAAAAGATGAAGATGACTCCTGGCCCATGAAGAACTTGTCTGTGCCATGTGAGGGAGCATTTATCTGCTGTGACTCAGCTTAGCTGATCTGAGAATGCAGACAGTGGTGGCTAAATTTTTCTTCAGTCTCCTTGTACATTTCTTTTATTGACCATGTAAACAGTAGTTCTGAGAGTTGAATGAAATCTTTTCCCATGCTCACAGGAGATTTCAGTTTAGCTATAAATTTTGCTGAACCTCATTGAGTCCTATTGCTCTCTCAGACATGGTGAATTTGTTTATAAATCATCCATATGAATCATCACTCTGCTCATTTAAAGAAATATAAAGCATCCTCTACAAAACTGGAGGGAGGAGCAGCTATGAAATATTTTTAAAGCATCAGAGCTGTATGTATAAATGATCTGTATAGAAATTGAAGAGAAAGATCTTAATTGAAAAATACGATTTACCTGTACTTGTAATTAAAGGCTTTTCAGAACTCAACACTGTCAGCCTGTCTCTTTTCTCATTGCACTTAATTAAGATTTCACCAACATGGCGTAGTCAAAGTCCTAAAAGCCTGATTCATGGCACCAAACTGAAGTGCCTGAGAGAGAGATTTCTGAGATTCCCTGCACAGTGGAACAGAGAGGAAGAAGTGCCTCTGGAAAGTGCTGGGACACAGAAACAGAGCAGAGAACTTTGTGCACACGTGTGCTCAGAACAGGGCCCAGGCATTCCCATCTCCATGTGTTTGTGTGGACACCCACTCACTCTTGGAGCTGACACTACTTTGAGGTGCAGGTAAACTCCATGTGATGGTGGCTGCAAGAAGCAGTTGGCATCAAGTGTGGAGCAGGCTCATATGTACAAGTAGTATCTGGCTTTAGAACAACATTCGTAATCAGAGATGTAAACACAGATAAGTTTTTCTATCCTCTGATGTGGAACTTCCTTCTGTTTTCCTAAACTTCAGAGTGTGCTCTAAATTTTTTAACTTATTCAGCCTCTGACCCTCCTATGATATAAGCTCTATCTCTGTAAATTAATAAATTTGATCTCTTAACAAATTAAAAAAACAAACTAGTGTTTTTGAGATGAAAGCTCGCTCATGTTTCCTCTTTTTGAATTGGGTCACCCATCATGTTTTTAATATTTACGATTGCATGCAAATGTGTGGAAATATTGCCCGACTTACAGGCTTGCTACAAACACAGTCTTACCACATTGCTTGGATTTCTTTCCTTCAGATGATCCTTCTTGTGTGGATTTCTTCACTTGGTGTCATCTGGTGCCCCAGCATGGTGTCTGTAACCACAAATTTTATGGCAAGCAGTGTTGTAAATCATGCACGAAGAAGAACTGATAGCAGCGCGTTATCTGAACCCTTCAGTGACAGGATTCTCTTCTTCAATTTATGTTGGAATTATCTCTACTTCGAGGCAAGACATGGTGCCACATAAACCACTGATGGAAGAGACATTTTTTTTTCTAAGGGAATGTCTGAGGTACAGTAATTGTTGGCTATGTGTTGAAAAAGGAATGTTTCATTTTTTTTCTTTATTTGCTGACCTCACTAAAGCACAGGGTACTATGGATCACTTGAACACTGAGACTCGAGGGGAAGTTCTTCTTTCTTTAAAAGTGTCATTTTGCACTGTCACATGTTACAAGGAAGAAATTAAGGCAAGGAAGCCTTTTCTGGCTAATTTACCAGAATGCAAAGCAAAAAAAGAGGTGGGGAGCTGGAGGAGGAAGGCTACAGTGTGGCAGCAGGACAGATCACACTGTCAAAAGCGTTTCCTTTCATAATTTTTTTTATGATACCGTTGTCCCAGGGTGAGGAAGCTGTTTGCTGCCACAGAGAGACATTCCACTGGCTGTTGGCTGGAGAACACAGTGTCACACGTGTGGCCACCAGAAGTAAATAGTGCACTACAAAGATTTATGGTGCTTCTCTATCAGACTTGCTGCTGGAAAAGCAAGTTTTGCATCATGCTAATGTTTTTATTGTTTTGAAGAATTAATTTTCTGCTTTGTGTAGAAACTCAGAGGTGGTTAACTAGTGACTTGAAATGTATTCCTAGAAATACTCAGCGTTAGAATATTTGGACTTTTAATATTGCTGTGTTACAAGTAAAATAGGATTTCATGTTTCAACTAACTCAAGGAACTCAGATTTATTGAGCTCAATGGTTATGTTTTCAACTTTCTAAGCTCATTAGATATGTAATTTTAAAATTTAAACTTGATATTTTAAAGTAGTTTTGTTTCAGAAGCTAGATTGTTTGAATGCCAAGATACTGAAGAATGTCTTCCTTTTAATCTCAAATCTCTGCAAATTTTGATTCATCCATTACCCAAAGGAAATAACAAGTACATTACAGTCCATTAATTCATGCTGAACTTCTCTTAACAGTTATTTATTCACACAGGTTATATGGAAAAAGAGCTTGAAAAAGATAAGTGGATTATTTACTCAAACCAAATAAAAGTCAATTCTATTTTTATACACTCTCCTAATACTTGTATTTAGTTCAGAATCCACCAGCAAACAAAAGAATTGTAAACATAAGGACTGTTGTAACTGTTCAGTATCTCGGTGCTCGGTGACATGATCAAATGGTGCTGCTCAAAAGGTTTCTGCATTGAAAAAAACCCCAACCTATTTGCCAAACCCATCTGAGACAGAGCTGTATCCTACTGTAATTTTCTGGGGAGTGCCTATGAGGGACGTATTTATCTAATTCCACCCAATCCCACAACTTTGTTTGATGAATGTAGTTCAGTTTGACTGTTTTTTTAAAGTATGGTTTCAGCATAAGATTAGCCAGCTCAGCACTAATGCCAGACAGTGGTCACTTAAAATTAGCAGTTCCCTCTGCAACAATTTAAATTAAAAACATGTATTCTGTGATACTCCAAGAAATGATGATTGGAAACATATCTCAACCTACACCGCTCTGTCTTGATATTGGACATTGTGTAATTATAACTTTTTTTTCTAGGAAAACTACAATGTTGTTTTTGTTTTGTTTTTATAATTGTGTCCTTTTTATTATTTTATGTAAAATAATTAATTTATTAATGCATAGCTTTTCCTTTATATTTCTTTGCTCACTTCCTTATGTGACAACTGAGGAAAGAAAATGGTAGTGTCACAAAGTATGAATTATGGTGTAAAAAAGGCAAAAAACTATAAGTGTAATATTTAATTATTTTATAAGCTTTGTAATAAAATACTCTAACTGTTTCATTATATTTGGAATTGTAAAATTCATGAATAAAATATGGAGGTTATAAGTAAATATCAAGTCATAAAAGTGCTGTATGCCTTCCCTTGCATCTGTGTTGGTTGTCCTATAGTGGGTTTAAGGAGAACATTATCCTGTTATCTCCTGCTACGTAATTGGCAAAGGCCTGTGACTCTGAGCTGGGTCTGTGGAGGGGCACAGCTGCCCCCAAGAAGAGTCTGTCCTCTGGGGAGTGGCCATTTAGGCACCGTGGCTCAGTGTGACCTCCCTGCCCAGCCATGGCCCTGCCATTCAGGTCTGGGGTGGGTTAATTTTGGGGGGAACCCGCAGAACAGTGGATCTGAGTGTTAACAAGCCATGATGATGAATGGGATGGAGGTCACTCCTTTCAGGCACTCAAAGTCAGGCGTTATGTGCTGAGGTCATGTGAAACTTCTCTGCTTTTGAAGGTCCCATTATCCTGGCTGGTGAGGAATGCACGGCTCGTTATTCAGGGAGTGAATATGTTGGAGTTGCCTTTTAAGAGCAGAAGGTGTTTCTCATTTGAATGCCTGCCCCGCCACTGAAACAGCTGAAATATGCCTATTTCAGGCCCAAAAAGGCAAAATGGACAAAACTTCATGGGTTTATTTTCATAAAAACACAAAAGCTAAAATACACAAAAATAAAGCTGCCCCTCTCTGTGCGAGACAGACCGGACCCACCGCCCCTCTCACCAAAGACAGTGGAAAGCTGTTCATCCCTGAACCAGCAGGATTCTTCCCTGTGTGTGTTTTATCTGCAAGGTGGTTTGCAAGATAAGGAGCCTCACTCCACACAGCGTTAGGTTTTACTGCCTCTCCCATCCGCCTGGAGATACTTTATTTTTCTAAAAATGACTCGTCTGAGAAGTTTCCAAGCCAATCCCTAATAGGGACTATATCAATTCACTGGATCATTTCAGTTATATCCTCTAACATATATTTGCTGCTTTTCCCTTCATTCACAATCACTCAATGCTCTCACAACAGCCAGCTATACAGAGGGTTGTTGATAGGAAATACTGAACATGCCTCTGACTCAGTACAACCCAGTAGGCGATAATAAGCAATAGATCAGTCTGCTCCTGAAGGACTCCCAGCAAGAGCTCTTTGGAACAGGATTTAGACTAGTGATTTAAATAATTAATATGCCCACACAAGAATTCAGACTCTATAAACTGCTTAGTGTTCTGGGCTAGAATTTTGGAATTAAAATGAACCGATGGTTGTCAGTGAATTACAGTGTTGGAGAGGGATGTTGAAAGAGGAAATATTGCATAAAGATGTGCTATTGTGTGCTTGGATCACCCCCAAGTCCACAACTGTTTTATTGCTGAGCCCTCACAACGGTATTTGGTATACAAAGCTTGGCAGTTTCCTAGAAGTATATTGCTGCAAGGCTCACTTTGTAAAGCAGAATGGGGTCTTTTCACAAAGGAACAGCTCCATTTCCTGTAGTCAGATTTCATCACTCAGGTAAAGGATGCATCTGCCTAAAACTCAAACAGATATTTAATGAATAGCTTGATTGTGTAAATCAAACTCAACTCTCTCAGATGCCCAGAAGACATGAAATGCTGGAGACAGATGAATGTTTCGCTGCATGTGGTTTTATGGTAACATGATCCATAGCCCGTATTTCCTTTATTTTTCAGCAAATCCTAGTCAAAGGCATCAAGAAAATAAATTAATGTTATTATTTCCATTGTAATTGAAGGGCAACCCTACTGAGTCACTGGGATCCCATAGTGTGCAGCACTGTGTGCACGTGTTGCGAGGAGCTCACAGTCCCGAGTGTGCAACAAGAAACTACAGCAAAAGAACTTGTTATCAGGGAGCTTGTTGTGATTAGGAGAAAAAGTGCTGCTGGTGGCTCACTGTCTGGATACTGCAAAAGCTTCATGCAGATAAGATCTGGAAGAACAATACTGAGGAATTTGTCGTGACTCTGTTTTGAAAGCATTGCTGAGGGTACATCAGAAATAAGGTGTGTTCAGTGCTGAGTCCTAACCAAGATAGTGACTGTCCCCAGAGGAAAGCAATGCCAGTAACTGGGGACTACAGACATGTGAGGGTTTGGCAAAGCCTTCTTTCCATTAAAAAAAATCCTGAAATAAGGAGATACAGCTTTAAATCCCTCCCCAGGCACTACTGTATGAACATCAGCCAAATCAAGCTAACTTTCCTGCCTACTTGCTGGGCACCACTCCTGTAGATATTCTTCATCCCCTCCTCTTCAGAACAAACCCAGGCCCAGGCTGGGCTGGAACAGATCCTTGGATGTCTGTCACACTCTGGACACGAGCACAGTGCGGAGCTGATCCCAGCCTTGCCCTGCAGAGGGCACAGGTACAGGTGGTTATTTACAGCATCTGTCTCACAGTGCCCATGGGAAGCCACAGCCTGTACCCTAAGGAGAGGCATCAGAATCGCCCTCTGGCCCGAGAGCTTGTCTTCTAACAGCCAGCACACACCAGGCAGGGCTCAGGGAAGGGATGTAAACATTTTCCATGAGAGACACCAGGGCAGAAAGAGCCTGAATGTCCCAACGGGGCTGAACTAGGGACAAAACCTGAATATCTCAACCTACAATGCAATGTAGTAACACCAACAGCAGTTTTCCTTATGCTCCCTGAAGAAAAACATCTATTACAGGACCTATACTTCAAACTGCTAAATATTTCATGCACTTTCTGTCCAATATTAAGAATTATTCAGTCATGAACAGAACCTGTTTTAATTTCTGGATTCTGCCAATGGAGGCAGGAACCTTCAGCTAAGCCCTAACTTCCAGGCTTGCTTTCTAAGCATTAAATCAAGCTATTGTCCCCATACACTTCAGCCTGAACAAGGCAGCGTGCCTACTGCAACTTAGGACAGGTCTTTAGTATCCCTTAGGTGACTTGAGCTGCCAAGTATTAATTTATTATGTTCTGTTGTGATAATATTCACTAATCCTTTCATAATAACACAGGGGAGCTGACACAAAAGCTCATTCAAAAAGAATTTGAAAGGGTTTAAAAGGGAAATGTTTACTCATGAAGGGCTTACCTATGGGGGAGCAAACAGATCCAGGAGAAAAGCACACACAAGAACTTCCTCTTTGGGATCTTCACCTTCTCAAATCACCTCAACATCTGAATTTGGTCTGTCTAATAGGAGAAAGTGAAGGTATTTTCCCCAAAACAGGTATTTTCCCCTGCCAACACTCTGCTTGCATAGAAATGATGGCCCTAACATTTCCGTGTTGTATGTACAACATAACTGTTGAGCAAGGAAAAAGTAGTTGAGGTTCTATTTCCTCAAAAATCATCACCAAAAAATGACTTTGATAAGCTACTAAACAAAGTATTTTGTAGTTTTCATTTTGGGGGCTTTTGGTAGCTGAAATATAACTTTTGGTGGAAAAAGACAAAGTAAGTGTTCTAGATATATGTTTAATATCCAAACAGATCATCTCACTGGTTTTGTTTCCCCTCCAAATGATATAAACAGAAAAACTCTGCAGAAAGTGCTCCTAGATTATTCATGTGTCAATGATATGCCACTTATTTGTCCACAGGAGCTAAGATTCAATATACAAATCATTATTTTACCCTCCACAAAAAGATACTGTACTTCCAAGTCCATTAAAGGAATTCTAACTTTCAAAGACTTTAAATGGAGAGCATCCTTCGTTGACAGATAATATTTTGACTGGATCAGAACATTTCACTTCTAGAGGGAGATGCTGCCTGTCAGCAGAAAGCTCATCAGCTCAGGCTTTGTAAAAATACACTGCAGTTGCCAAGTTGCCCAGAACTGCCACCACTTGCTCATTTTGGTCTTTGCTGGTGCATGGGGAAAAGTCAACCAGCACAGACAATAACAGGCTGTAAACACAGCTCTCTCCCAATTAAATATAGGATACATTTCTTCAAACTGCATCATTTCCCACAATTTCACTTGGAGGGTTTTGGTGTCCACTTCCAAAATACTCGTTGCAAACCCAAAATTGTGTATAAACAAACTGGAACATCTCATTTGAAAAGCATCCAGACATTGAGTGAGATCATTACATGGTATAAGGGCTTCTGTGATACACAGTGACCATATTACATGGAACTGGAGCTGGCCTTGTGTCCTGTGGTCAGTTAACAGCTAATGCTGAGGTTTTTTGGTTCTCAGTTGTAATGGAACTTGTCAGGAAAAACTTGATATCAGGCTATTTACTTCAGGTAAGCTCAAGTGTCAGCAACAGTCTGCTAATTTCCAGACCTATGTAAAATCAGACACATGGATTTGAGAGCAGACCAATGCAGCTCTCACAGGCTTGCAGGAATGCTGAACTCCCTAAGACACACTGTGCATCTGAAACACTCACCAGCCCTTTATTTACTCCTTAGCACAGTGACTCTACCCTAGAATTTACACACTGTTGAGAATCCTGCCCAGTTTCACCAGTCCTACTCCTGAAGAGTAAGTTAGAGGAGGGTAATAGCAAGGTAGTAATACAAACAGTAAGGCAGAGCTAAAGCCTCCCTGCCTCAGTGCAGCACTGAAGGTTTGGTGTGAGCACTGGGGAAAAAATGTCATCTGAGAAGGCACAGGGTCATAGAACTGCTTATGGAAGAGGTGAGAGTATAGTCAGAGCTATAAATGAAAGTTTGGGATTACAGGACTCCTGATGGCTGCCCTGTTGTGATCAATAACTGCGAGGCTGAAGCGAGGCCAGGCTGACCTGTGCTTGTTGCACAGTATTAGCTTTGCATTTCATTTGGCTCACTCTTTGATGTTTCTTCTGGTCTTCAGGAGGGACTGGGAGTGGGGATTTCATCTCGAAGCATAACTTGGAATTACAAAATAGAGAGGAATTTGTCTTCTGATTCACAAAAAGCAGAGACGAGATACTGTACAAGATTTGCCATTGCTCCCTTGTTCTTGGTTGAGAGATTTGGTCAGCTCTCTTTTTCTATATCCAGTGCTAAATCTGTGGTCAAGAAGGAAGATTTTTTTCACCCAGTTAAGATCATCTGACCATTTTCAAATGCATTCAGAGAATCACAGCATCATGGAATGAGTTGGAAGAGACCTTAAAGCTCATCCTGTTCCACCCCCCTCCCCTTCCTCATATTTGCCCAACAGCTTGTGCTGGTTAAATTTCCTCTGTTTTATTTAGATTTTACATTGTCTGTCTGCCAAATTTATTAGTCTGATGATATTTAAATCATAGGGTCATAGAATCATAGAATCATGGAATGGTTTGGGTTGGAAGGGACCTTCCAACCCCCTGCCATGGGCAGGGGCACCTTCCACCAGCCCAGGTTGCTCCAAGCCCTGTCCAACCTGGCCTTGGACACTT
>JAWWES010000021.1:3048697-3071262 GCA_035583135.1 Lophotriccus pileatus
ATGCCCTGCAGCAGCACACGTTGGGGAGGAGCAGGAGCCACCCACCTGCATCGAGCGCTTTCTTTCCCTGACCGAGGCAGATTCCTCTTGCTGTGAACTGAGAGGAGAAAGCAGAGACATCTGTCACGCTGAGCTGCCCAGCCTTTGTCCGAGGCCAAAGCTGGCCTTCCTCCCCATGGAGGAAAGCCTTCCTGCTCCTGATGGCCCCCAGAGAGCTGCCTGCAGCACCCATTGCTGCAGCTTATGGACAGAGCAGCTCTGTGACCAGCTTTGTCCCACACAGGGGGACACTGAGGTGCTTTTTAACTCCCTCTTCCCAAGCCAGTGAGCCAAAGACGATAACCCAGGTCTGGCTGCTTGTCACACACCAGCTGTGTGGTGGTGCCTCCTCAGACAGGAAGGCTGGTGCAGGTCTTCTCTTACCTTTCCAGTGGAGGTGGTTGGTGGATGAGGAATTTGAAGTTGAGGGCGCCTTTGTTCTCCAGAATCAATATCTGGGTCTTCTTGGTGCCCTTAATCATGGCCCCGAAGTCCATGGGTGAGGCAGGCTCGATGCTGTACTTGCTGTACACAGCTCTCGCCGACACCCTCAGTGGGATGGTGGCAACGGTCTGGTCTCCTGGACTCAATTTGGGATCAATGACCTGCAACCAGAGGAGGGGCTGGTAAACACAGCAGAGAGGCCAGCCTCTACCCCTGTCCTCTGACCCCACCCCAGGTCTCCATCAGCTCACCCTCCCTATTTAAAGGCCTCTTCCAGAGCCAGATTTTCAGCTCTCTTACGAAGCCTCCCAAATGGTTTTGGAAGTCTTTGTTTGTATATGTAGGAGAGAGGATGCCCCAGCAAAAGCCTGCTTTGCAAAAGACACCTATCCTGCTTATGCTCCCATGACACACTGTGCTAACACAGCTGGGCCCAGGCAGCTCACCTGGCAGAGCAGGATGGGTTTGGTCTTCAGAAACAATTCAGTGGTGGGGTGGAAGAGAACCTCAACTTTCACAGGTGGCCGGGAGGCTTTCAGCAAACCGCTCTGGGGCCGGACAGTGAAATGACATTCCAAGTTGCCCATCTTGCCACTTCCACTTTTCAGACTGAAACTGTGGAGAAAGGCAAAGAATGAAGACCTCTGCAGTTGAAAGTACAGGTGCCACCAGCACAGCCAGGACTTTGCATAGGACCAGAAAAAACAGAAAAGGGAGCAGCACGGGAACAGGTTCTAGCCACGGACAGAGGGAGAATGCAGGCCTGGGAGCCTGAGGAAAAGCTCAGCACCAGGCAGCTGGACTCACCTGTACTTAATGTCATATAAGCCCTGGTTCTTCAGACTCAGGACTTCCTTCTTATTGTCCAGGACATTAATGGTTCCAAATTCCAAGGTGCCATCTGGACCTGTAGAAAACAAGCAGAGTGAGGTAGGAAGCGGTGAGTATTTGTGAGCTGCTGCAGACCACACCAGGTCACAAGCTACATAGTTGGAGTTCTCGGATGGCACAAAACCCTCTTCAGCAAGTGTCCTTTCTTGGAAGTGTTCTCTAGCTACTTGGCTGCCCTTTCTCTTCTTACTCCAAGTATCTGCAGGGTAGAGGCCAAGGAGCTTGGTTTCCATTTCCCTGCTTCCAAGCACAAAGCTAACTACTTTATGTGCTGTGCTGAGCCTTTGGGAATTGCCAACTGCCTTTTCAGATGACTGTTGTTTCAAAGCACCTAATCCAATCTGCACACAAAGCTGCACATTTCAAAGTTCAGAAGGGAGAGACTCAAGGCTGTTGATGCCCCGACAGTGCTTTACTTCAGGCAGCTTGCAAGGTATGGGCTTTATGTATCTGTGCCACCCTTGCCTGCTGTGCCATCCCCTCCCAAGGGCTTTGGTTGCCCACCTGCCAAGGTACTAAAATGCACCCAGCCTCTTTTGTCTGGGAGGCATCTGCTCACCTTCAGGCATGTTGATGCTCAGATTAACATCATAGACCTCCACAGAGACTTTGATAGTTTCAGCATGAACAATCCCCAGGATGTTTTCTGTATCCGAAACCTGAGGCAGCAACAAACAAACACTGCTTAGATCATTCTTTTGGAGGACAGCCTCTAAGTCCTTGTCTTTGCCAGCTGCTTCCCCCATGGCCTCCCTGGCTTGACAAGTGTTTGTGGACTCCCAAGCTTTCCTAATCTGTTCATCTCACAGGCTGCCCTGGCGTGATTCTGCTGCAGTGAGAAACCATATCAGCCTAATTCTGCACTCCCACAGCTGGGAATGGTGCTGCTAAAGCACCCTTGAGAGGGGTCAAGAAATGCAAGGTGTCCCAGAGCAGGTGGCACTGGCAATTAACGCCCTCCTCTTCAATCACCTCACATCCTTACTGAAATGCAGCCTCTAAACCACAGGGAACAAAATCCCAGAAAGGGTAGAGAGAGAATGTTGGTCTGTACAACCAAACAACAGCCTTCAACCGTGCACAGCAGCAAGGTGGCTGTGCTACGGGTCTGGATGCAGAGCCTGAGCACCTGGCCAACCCAGCGCAGGGCAGAAGCTGGGGCCACAGCACCCTTGTGCCTGTCAGGTGCAGCTCTTCCTGACTCTGTCCCTAAGAGCACACGGCTGCCTGCTCTGCCCTGCTCTGCCAGGAAGGCGCAAGTCCCTCTCACCTCTAGTCGGATCATCTTATTAGTGACGCCAATCTTCTCGGCCTTGAAATTCAGCTTCACTTCAAAGTCTGTGTGGGGGTCAACGATGCCTCTGCCTTGTGACACGGAGAAGTCATCTCCAAGGTCATCCAGCCCATTGAGATGCCATGCCATGGGCAGTGGGCTGTCGTTTTTCAGGACCAGGGTCTGGGTGTCAGTCCTGCAGAGACAGGAAGACAGTCGGTGTCAGCTGCTCGGTGGTCACACCAGCCTCGCCACAGAATGCAGCTTGAAGCAGCTCCATCTGAGCCTCTGGAACCAGAGTTAAACCTCTTCTCTTTGTCACAAGCCTTGGAGTGCCCTCCGCCATGGGATGACTGACCTGTGCAGAAGCAGCTTGTTGAAACGCAGCTCCTGGGGGCTGACGCCCAGCTTCACGTGCACCCCTTCGCAGCACAGGCGGAAGACCACTGGCTCCGGGTTGTCCTTAATGGAGCAGATGAGACTGTCCTCCAGGAGGCCAGCGGAAGTCGGGTATGCCCAAAGACTCAGCTTCTGAGCCACAAAAAGAAATACAAAGAGCCCTCTGTGAGCAGGAGGAACGGCACTTCTACGGTGCCTGCCCTACCTGCTCATCTCCCACCTTTTTCTCTTTGGGTTTCAGCCTCATGCTGGGAGGGTCCAAAAGGAATGTCTCTCCTTTGCTGTCGTTCTCAAAGGAGAAATGCACCTCTGCCTCCATGGGGAAGTCATTGAAGATGGTTAACTTCTCGATGTTGCCGGGGCAGTTCTGTGACTTGTACCTGTGCACAGAAGGGGAAAAGGCTGCAGAGGAGCCTTTTGCCCTTACCACACACTGAGGAAAGCCGTGTGTGCCGGCAGCAGGAGGTGGCACTGGAAGATCATGGTCTAACAAGCAGGTGAAGAAAAACAGATCCCTGTCAGGGGCACGAGGTCTGTGTGCTCATCCTTGCCTTACTTTGATGCCTGACCCTATACTTGGTGCCTGCACCCCAGAAGCGTGACGATGCACAGGCCATTTCAAGAGTGTTTCACACAATAGAAATTCAAAAGTGCCTGGAAAAACAACAATACACCAGGCACAAGGGCTCTTTCCCCTTCTTTCTTGGGCTGCCTTCCCTGCAGAGCATAGAGACAGGCTTTTGAAATGATGTTTTTGAAATAGCTTAGCTTATCGCTTTTAGAAAAGTCGTTCGACTACCATGGGTTAGCTCAAAAGTCTGAGGGAAAGAAATCAAAAGCATCCATTCCCAAGGGGAATGTGAAAGATAACAAATGACCCTTCTCTGCGGCGTACAACTGAATTTGGAGTGAAAGGGCTAAAGAGGCAAACAGAAATCCCAGACCATCCATCAGCCTGGACCTCCAGAGCTCCCTTGGAGACAAGAATTTAACTGCAAATATTATTAAAAAAAATAAAAACAAGAGTGACATTAAAAATAGAAATATGCCAACAGCTACAATGACAACATTTTTAGGCAGACTTTTTCCCGGTACTGCAGATGCAATGGAATCTCAGGAAAATATAATTCCTGCTGTCAGTTCCCCTCTGACACACACATATTGGCAGGGCAAATCACAAAGTCTCACTACTGTTAGAGATTAATGAAAGGTTTACAAAACCATCTTGGGAACACCTGCTTATTTAGTCTACCTGTAGAGCTCAAAGTACTTGAAAAAGCACCTTTCCTAGGGGGTGGAGCTGAGATGTGGAGTGGGACACAAGTTGTCCCAAGTCACCTTCGAGCTGGCAGCAGCATGTGGCTCTGGACACCAGGGCACTCACCAGGTTGGCAAGGCAGCTCCTCCAAGGCTCATTTGCCTGTTATCTCTTCACACTCACATATCTGTGGTCCCTCAACCCCATGTGTCTCCCACCCTGGGACTGCCCTGGATTGTGCCACTGGGACAGTGTGTCTCCAAGTGTGTCCAGGACAGCACAGGGCCCTGGAGATCCCCTCCCAACATCTCAGGCTGTACAGGCAGCACACAGGGATGCTCACTTGGGAGCAGGGAGCACATACCATTCTCTTGACTTCCCACAGAGCAGCGGTCCAAAGTGGAACTGCTTTGTGCTCATGACATACTCCTTGAAGATGATCTCCTCCTCCTCCTTGCTCTTCCTCCAGTGAGGAAACACCACCCTGGGCAGAGAAAATGGGGAACGAGGAGGTATGAGATGCTCCAAGCAGGAAATCCAGTCAGAAAGCCATCTCCCTTCTTGGTGGCTGAGGTCCCAGTTCAGCCTCCCAGCTCCCAGCAGAGGAAGAGGTGCTGGTGACTCAGGCAGCACCAGCTGCCAGAAGGTCACAAGGGGCAGCCCCTGCTCTGAGGTTGGGGGGAGCAGTGTGGGATGCTCCTGTGGCCCAGCCTTACCGTGGATTCTGGATGATGCTGGGATACAGGGCAGTGGCACTGCAGGGCAACTGGTACAGGCGCTTTGACCCCAGGATTTCAAAACTCATCATCTGGTCAAACTGCCCTGGCACTGTGGTGCTGAAGCGGATCTTCAGTTCCACCTCACTGTGGGCAGGAACTATCCACCGGAATCTTCTCAGCCTGGCAGTTAAAAAGGAAGCTTCAGACATTGCTAAGGAGCAAACAAGACATGGAGGAGGGCTGTGCACTCGCCATCCCATGGAGGCACTGGCAGAGGGTCGCCACGGAGCTGAGGACGATGGACCTTGTTTGGCAGGATGAGCGTGAAGCACAGGGATCACCTCCTCCCCTGCAGCTCACCTGGCAGGTCTCTCAAGGGTTGAGTCACTCTGCAGTTGGCTTTTCACTGACTCAGGTGAACTTCTGGGTGTTTCTGGGGAGTGATCCTGGAGACTTTTTGGGCTCTGGGTGGAGTTCCGCTTTTCCTGGGTGCTGCTTGTGGTGTTCCCCTCCTGCAGGTGGTCCTGTGTCTCTGCCTCTGGGGCCTTGGCATAAAGGGGAAGAGAAAAGGGAGAGAGAGGTGAGACCTGCCCTGAGACATCCCCCTCCTGGAAAGCAGAATGGGGGTTTGTTAGCCAACAGGAGAGAGAATAAATAATCACCACCTGCCCATGGACTTGGTTTTCCTCATTGGTCTTTGTCTTGCCTCGGACACCCCTCCTTACCCAGGACCCTCTCCCCACCGAGGCCCCTCTCATCAAGGCAAGTTGATGGGTTTAAGTGATTTTTTTCCTGTTGCCTTCCAGAGCTGCTCTGTGTCTCCAGCAGAGCTGTCTCTTTTCTCTCATCCCTGGTGGAAAGGATGCCTGCAGACATGGGGCCCCATCATGTCTTCACTGCTCCTCCACCGTGACTCTTTTTCCACCGAACCTGTCCCCTGCCCTGACACTTTCCCTGAAGGCACAAAAGGAGCACCCACCACATCATCTTCTGCAGCAGCACCTTCAGGTTCAACAGCAGCACCTTCAGGTTCAACAAGGATGAAGTGTCTGAGGTCTTCTGCTGCTGTAGGGACTCTGTCCTCCTCCGGGTAGTGGAGCACGGAGAAAAGAACTCCAGGGGGAATGGGAGGCCCTAAGGGACCCAGTCCCAGAGACTCCAGGATCTAAAACAGAAGAGAAAACCCTGTTTATATTCCTGTCACCTTCATCCTCACACTCCTTCTCTAAAGCTTTGAGCTTTTGGCAGTGGAGCTTTTGATTTATACAGAGTACAAGTGCTTTTTTATGCCCAGTGGGATAGCAGGCTCCAGAGCAGAGGCAGGACCTACAGTGGGGCCAAGAGAGAAACCTCTCCCAAGTGACTCAGCTGAAGAGAACAGTGCCTGTGAGCTGCCCTGCCCTGAGACTGTTTTTAATGATTTCCAGACTGAGAAACTCTCTGAAGAGATGGGATGCTTGGACACAGAGCACTCCCACTTTCCACACATCTGAGGGAGGGTGAGAACCTCGCCATCCACATGGATACTGTGGAGCTCTTGTGGAACATCATCAGTGGCCTCGACAAGGCTCTCTCTGTGTTATTATCACCTGGGGGACACACTGTTCCAGGGTCCCAGACCATGGCAAGTTCAGCATCTGAGCCTTGCAGGGTTTTACCTGCTTTGCTGGTGGCAGCTTCTTGCTCTTCAGGATCCTCTTGAACACGTTTTCATGACGTGTGACGTGGAAGTCCAAGCAGGGCACTCCAGAGTCCTGGCTTCCGACTGAGCCTTCTGCAACTTCCCCTTCCTGCTGAAGACTCTTGCTGCTGCCATCTTTTTCCAGAGGCTTCTTCTCTGGTTTCTCTGGATACTTACTGCTCTTCATCCAATCTTTACCGGAAGACCGGGACACGTCTTGCACTTGGTTCACAATACCCTGAACCCTGTCCCAGGATGACAGAATATGTTTGATCTTCTCCTGCGAAGACTCATAGATGTTAAACCTCAGGTCCAAGATCCTCTCACGCTTACTCGGGACCTCTGGGATTTTGGCTTCCTGCTGCTGTTGTTTTGCTGCTGGTTTTTTTGCCTTACTCTGGACCTCTTGGCTTTTGGCTTTCTGCTGCACTTGTTTTGCTGCTGGTTTTTTTGCCTTACTCTGGACCTCTTGGCTTTTGGCTTTCTGCTGCACTTGTTTTGCTGCTGGTTTTTTTGCCTTACTCTGGACCTCTTGGCTTTTGGCTTTCTGCTGCACTTGTTTTGCTGATGGTTTTTTGGCCTTACTCTGGACATCTGGGCTTTTGGCTTTCTGCTGCTGCTCTTTTGCAGGTAGCTTGAACTTCACAGAGCGGCCAGTCTTCTTCTCCTGCAGCTTGTTTTGCTTCTTTGAGGCTAGTTTGGCCTTTTTGCTTTCCTCAAGCTCTCGAGCCAGCTGCTCCTGCTTCCTTCTGCAAGTCAAAGAGAAAACACCCCTGAGAGTCAGCACCAGAAACCTGGGCTCACTGTAATCCCAGCTGGCTCTGCCCTTCACTCCTTGACCCTGAGGCCAGGCAGAACTGTTAGACCATCTCCGTGGACCTGCCTCAACCTAGACAGCTTGGGAACATCCCAAGTGAGGAAGAGTGGGAGGCAACCTCCTGGGCCAGCCAAACCTAAGCCTTGCCATCATAAGGTGTCAACTGTGCAACTTCTCCCCTGAGGTCCACCCGGATACCTCCAGCACGCTGCCAAAGGCTGTTCCACCATCTCTCTGCACTGATGAATGAAGCCCCCCCTCCTTTGGTTTCCCAGTTTAAACCTGCCCATAAATTGCTAACACCTACTTATCCCTCCTCCAATGCTTACTTGGCTCCTTCTTCCCCCTTCTCCCTGCGCAGAGCCTGCTCATTAATGAAAATAATCATAGCAATCAGAAAGCAAAGGCTGCAGGAACTCCCCTCCTGCAAATCAGGCTCTGAACCACCAGGTTTCCTGCTGGAACTCAGCTATGACCAGGGCACACTTGTGCTGTTTGTCCTGAAAGCCAATTTGAAGCAGCCCTGGCCATCTCGTCCCAGTGCTACAAACATCAGCCTGAGTTGAAACACATGCTCGCTTTAAGCAGCTTCCCCTCCCAGCTCCACACTCTCCCTGTGCGTCCTCCTGAGCTGGGCTGCCCTGCTGGGCCAGAGCTTCTCCTGGGTCCACCTGCTGCTGCAGCTGAAGGGCAGCCTAAGCTTTTATGGATGGTGCTCCACGCAAAGGAAACCCCTGGCAGATCAGCATTGCAAGGACTTCATCCATAGCAGGACTGGAGTCTAAAGCAAGCCAGCACAGCTGTGTCCCACACCAGCCCACACCCCAATCCTGCTGGTTTGGTGAAGAAGGGGCATGATGAAGAAGATGAGAATCAACATCAAGGACTTCTCGACACCTCTATGGGCAGTGGCAGGGCCAGAGCCCAGCTCCCCGCAGGCCATGTCTAAGCCAGAGGGCTCACGGCTACAATGGAGCAGAGATGATCCTTCCTCTCTTGGGAACCAGGGACCTGGACCTGGCCATCCTTGTGCTGCTTCTGGCCTTTGCTCTTGAACCCCTCTGAGCTCAACCAAGGTCCTTGAAGCAGAGAAACCCTCCAGGGACACTACCCTGAGGAGTAACCCAGGGGAGACTTTCTTACCTCTCGCGCCGCTCACGCTTGATTTTTTCTATTTTGTAATCAAGCAGAACTTTCTGGTTCTCAGGGAGGGCGTTATATTCGTCCACATCCACGTCCCAGAGACGTTGTTCCCTTCTCCGGGCAGCTTCTTCCTTCTCCCGTGCTTCAGCACAGACCACAAGAGAAGCCATTAGTGACTGCAAGCAGAGCCTGGGGCTCTGGGTCAGTTGCAAGGATTCACAGCTCTTGCCTGACCCAGCCTCTCATCCTGCCAGGAGACACTGCAGAGCTCACACCCCTGCTCCAAAATTCAGATAGCCCCCCAAACTGTGGCCTGGCTCAGGTGCACCATGGCTGTGGACAGCTGGCTGGGGGTTAGTCACTGAGCCACACCAGCTTGCGCTTGTACCCAAGCTTTAACGACTGAGATTAAGGTGGGTCTTACAGCCTCAGATCTGCTGTATTTAACGAAACTGTGAGCTCAGTGCTGGCTATACTGAGGCAGAAGGTGGAAGGATCAAGAAAAAGATTTTTCACAAGCTTTGCTGCAAACCCAGATACACACAGATAAATAAGGTTGAGGGCTTGAGAGAGATTTGAGAGGGATGGAGATATCTCACCTTCCCGCTCTTTTTTAGCTGCCCTCCTCTCTCTTGCAGCTGTCTGCCTGCCTTTCCAAAACTCAGAATCCTGGAAGATGTTCACAACATGGATATGAGGGCGATTGCTGAGAGCTTTGAGCACGCACAGGAGAGAAGATGCCAGGCTGCTCGCAAAGAGGGTCTCCAGGCCATCAAACACCACTCCCTTGTAGCAGTCCTTCCTCTGCCAGGAGAGACAAACAGGAAGAGCGAGTCAGCCATCGCACACGCTGGGCTCGCAGCAGCTCAGTAAATGCAGATGTCTCAGGACACCGGCCACTGTCATTCCCAGTCATTAGCTAAGACCAGCTTGGCTCTTGCACTGCACTCTGCCAACTTGGGGCATCTGCAGCTTCCCCCAAGGATCCCTGCATGCAGCACAGGATCCTCCAGCAGCAGGCATAGACCTCCTCCTCCTCCTCCTCCTCCTCCTCTCCGAGTTGTACCTCACTGCCTGTATCTCTGGAGCAGGAACGTCTCCATTTCCCCCACGTCATGTACCTGCAGCCGTTCAGAGATGATTTCCACCAGCAATTCCTCGGGCAGCACACGGCTTAAACACTTGTGCCTTTTGTCCTTCATCCCCCTCCTGTGGAGGAAGGTAAATGGCTGTGGAGCGGGAGCAGTGGCGCAGGAAATGGCTTCGATCTGCAATGTGGAACATCACAAGAAAAATAAACCCCTGCAGAAAGCCCTGGACAATTCCCACTGCTGGGCTCGCATCTGGACAACCCTGCAGTGCAGGCTGGCAGCAGCAGGGGACAGCCCTGGAGGGCCCATCCCTTGGCCAGCAGGGACTCAAGCTTGCAAGCCCCTGGCACAGCCTCCCACAGCTTTGCTTGCCGCCTGCAGCCAAGTTAGCCAGGAATGCACCTGGCCAACAAACCACTAAGAACCAATGGGGTTTTCCTGCCACAGCACATTCCCGCCCCAAGCCATGCCCAGCTGGCTCTCGGCACTATAGACCCTTGGTGGCACGGAGCCTCCACTGTAAGCACCCCTGTCCCATCTCAAAGGCAACAGGAAGGTCCCAGGCATTAACCAGTGCTCCTTGGAGGTCACTGAAAATCTTGCCTGGGGTTTGCTGGATACCTTATCCTTGGTTGCTGAAGCACTCTGCTGTCTGGCACTGAGGGTCTTCTTGCTGGTTTTGTCAACAGAGCTGGGCTGGGTTTTCTTGGCCTGAGCAGCCTTTTTATCTGCAGAGGGGACAGATGGCTCAGCAGGGCTGTGAGGAGCAAGCAGGCACCTTCCACCCCAACGGGCACAGCCTTGCCCCCTGGAAGGGACATGGCACTTGTCCCCCAGCCTGCTGGGCACTAGCAGCACTGCAGCTTCCCAGAAGCAGCTCCTTCTCTGCTTATCAGCAGGATAAAGCACACCAGCCCATACTGGATTGCTTGAGGTCTCTCCTAACAAACGTGCATGCAGATGACACTGCTAGCACAGTAGTTCCCCTACGGATCAAGCCGAAGGTTTTTCCTCCAGGACCACTGTTTCCCATCCTGCATTTTCACATGGAGACTGTAAGATGCAGCCCAGCCCCAGCTGCATCACCTGTCTCTGCTGGAGCTAAATCCTCCGTGTGGAAAAAGCCCAGCTGGGATCCAGACCCTTCTTCCTTCCACCAGCTTCGAACCCAACCAGGTTCAAAACAAAGCAATGCAAAACTTCTTCCTACACTGAGCAGGTCTGGCCTCCCCCTGCAGAGCTCAGGGCACCAACTGCCCAGTAAAGTTTCCTAAAAGTCTGCAGTCTGATCTGGAGAACAGCACAGCGTGCACAAGCTCTGTGACCCGACAGTGGGCATAGGAAAATCTCTGGAGTAAAGAGCTCATCTACAGCATGTCTCTCATTGGAAACTCCTCTGGGAGGTTATTCTTCCCTTCCTCTCACGTTTGCAAGGCCACACTCATAGTTGTCTCGTGCTTAATGAGCCACTTCAGAGGGCTTTTCCTCGTTAAGGTGGGCAAAGGTTCTGCCTGCTGCCCATGAGAGGAGCAAGCTGGATTCAGCTTTGAGGATTCAGCTCCCTGTTGGAGCCCTTAAAATCGAGCTTTTTATTTTAGAACTAGCCAGAGATGCATGGCACCCATGTTCCCTAAGAGACCCAAGGGCTGTCAAACTATTTCTCTGAGCAAGCAGAAGTGGACGGTCGTGGTGGTTTCCTAAGCGTGCTCTGGCTCCAGCGTTTCTCCTTACCCAGCATCCGTTTCCTCATGGCTCTTCGCTGCTTGGCAGCCTCGATGCAGAGCTCCCGGGCACGGCGCCCCACCGAGCTGCGGTTGTCCGACATGGCTCTTAGCACGATCCGGTCAAGGGACAAGCGGGCGGCACCGTAATACTTGGACAGGGCGGCCGCCACCCTTGTCTTTCCTGAGAGAGAGAGCAGGACTGCTTGGTCACACTTGCACAGGAGGCATTTTCAGGCTCTGGAAAACTCACAAACAGGTTTCAAGGACGGTGGGAAAGCAAATGCCCTTCTAGGGGAGACCGCAAGGGAGGCAGCTTGCGCATGGCTACGAGCACCGAACTCCAGAGCCAGGTGGGTCATCTCCACCTCATATTCAGCTGAGGACTTTGTCTCAGGCACCATGCTCCACCAGGATGCATTTCTCCTGCTTCCCCCTCTCCTTGCAGCCCAGGGCTGTGGCTCACGTACCTGTCCGGGGTGTCCCATAGACGATGAGGGCAATCCCCTCAGGCTTCTGGGCTTTGAACTCTTCTATAAAGGGATTGGTGTTGAGGTAGCGCCTGATGGCCTGAGAGATGGGGCGCTCACGCTTGTCCACCATGCCCTTCAAGAGCCTGATGCTGTCTTTAAGCGCTGCTGTATAGAACCAGGAGAAAAGTCAGCCTCCGGCCTACCTTTGATCCTCATCATCCTCCCCATCCCCTCAGATCCCAGGAAAGGAGTCGGCTGAAAGCAACGTGAGCTTGTGCTTTTGTTGCTGGGAAGGAGCAAATATAAAAGAGCCAGTGACATTAGACATGGTCCTACTGGCTGAAGAGCTCATCTGATGCTACTCTTTGTGGCTAAGGGACACCAGGGGATATCCTGAGTATTTCCCCAGTCCATGGCAGGCAGAGAGGACCTGGCTTTGGCTACACTTCAGGTTGGTAGAGGATGCCACAGCCCTTCACCCAGGAGTTCCTCCACCAGGCAGGAGATCAGATAGATGGCTGCTAAAAGCATGGGCTTTGCATGGAGCACAAGGTGACAGAGAGCTCAGGGTGTGTGGGCTGGGCTCCCTGCTATGTCCACAGTCAGAACAGCCAACACCAAACCCTTACCATTGTCCTGGCCTGATTCTTCCTTGTGCTTGGACATAATCTCTTGACCCAGAGCCTCCATCTTCTTCCATTTTTCATAGTATTGGAGTACCTCTGGGGGCAGCTTCTCACCCACACCACGTGGAGGTATCCACAGAGCCGTCTGGTCTTCAAACTCCTCCAGCGTGCTCAGGATCTGTGTGCATGGGGAAGAGAAACCACCCGTGAGATTCCTTCCTCAGCCTCCATCATACGAACAGACTCAGCCCATCTTTTCCCTCCCTCCTTCCTTCCTCCCAACAACACGGGCTGCCCAAGCCCCTCCACGGACTGCCAGCAGAGATGGCTCACCTCAGAGGGCCACCAGCCTTTGCCCTGGGGATTGCCTCCATCTCCCTGGCACAAGCCTAGGAAGGCTGGAGTGCTGCAGGGCTTGGGGAGCATGCACATGGGGACCAGACTTTCCCTCTCACCTTTTGCTCCTCATGGTACTCCTCATCAAACTCCCGTGAGTAAAATTCAATGGGGAACTCGCAGGGGTTCTTCACCACCACTGTCCTCTCCAGCTCAGGGCTGCAGGGCAGCAACGCTCCCAGGCTGATCTCTGCAGGGCTGAACTCCAGCCGTGGCTCAAGACCCTCTCCTGAGATGTGCAGCATGAGGAGCTGGCTGTTCCCACGAATGTTGATCCTCAGATCGGTTTTGTAGGACTTCTGGAAAGAGAAAAGTGCCGAAAACTCGTCCATGAAATCATGGGGGACAGGATCCCAAATACAACCCTTGTCCAAAGGTCAGGGGTGTTTTCAGTCCCCCCAGGGGGAACGCAAACCCAGATATTTACTTATGCTAGGGGCTACAGCATCTGTGTCCTTGGCTCTAAGTAACTGGGATGAATCCTGGTGAGCAGTGTAACTGGGTGTTTGGGTATCAGATGGGGGTAAAATGGATTATCAGATGCTCTCCCCTAGGCATGGAGGAACACACGAGAAAGGCCCACATGCAAAGGGCTTTTGGGAATGCTCCATCCTTTAAGTTGACACCCCAGCTGCATGGCAATGTGCAGGCAGGCTGGGCCAGAGCCCCAGGACTGCTGGCAGCACACCACTACAGGTGACTGTCCTGCCGTGCCCAGGAAGGTGTCTGGTGTCTGTTTAGTCTGTCGGGGCCAGCAGCAGGACGAGCCAGCATTGGCCCTTCCAGGTTGATCCCCTGCGACTGTGCCAGCTGCTCTGCCCAGCACCGCAGGCTGCAAATACAGCCAGGCAAGGGGCAGGACGAGGGGAATCAGGCAGAGCTGATCTGCAGAGAGGCAGCCAGAGCACAGTGCCCTGATGTTCTCTGTGGGGATGTCAGGCACCTGTCAGAAGGGTGTGCTGCAGGGGAAGCTGAGGCACAGTGAGTGCAGGGCTTCCAGAAAGCTGCCTGTGGAGGAAGAGCTCATCTGCCACTCCCCGCGTCGGGCTGTCCTTACCACCCTGCCCTGACAGAGCTCCGGGGGCGACCCCTGCCAATCTCACCTCTTCCTGGGGTGAAAACTGGATCTGCAGGTCACACCACTCTCTACCATAAAGGGTTCCCTCACAGGCCTTCCACTGAAAGACATGGGAATCATCCTTCGCAGCCTGGAGCTCCTTCTGACGCGCGTCCGCCGTCAAACGTTTGTCCACCTGAGCACAGAAACCGGTCGTGTGAGGTCTCCTTGGTCTGTGAGGACAGAGCCTGGGTTCCTGCAGCGCTCCGAGATCCTGTCCCGGTGCTGAGAGCACCCACAGCAAACCCGGCGTGGCCCCCACGGTCTAGAAATGGAGGGAAAACCTGCAGGCAGGGCAAGCAGATGGGGAGCCACCGTCCTGTCCTCAGAGGAGGAGGAGGAACAGGTGAAGATGGCAGAGAAGCAAAGCATCAGCCAGTGGAACAGGTCCAGGCAAAGCAGCCCTGATCTGGACCCTCAAAAGCTTCCTCAAACACGCTGCAGCCCAAGTGCTCAGGCAGCCACAGGCACAGAAAAGGCAAGAGGCGCAAAGAAAACCCAAGCGTGAAGTTCCGTGTTACGTTCGCCTGTGCTTTACCTTCTTGGCAGGTTTGTTGACAGTAATGAACCATTCACAGGGCGCGTCGAACTGGTTGTAGAGCCGGACTATTTCATACCAGCTCTGCCCAACCTGGACATCGGGGAACTGGATTCTGTTCCTGGAGAGGCTGAGCAACAGCTGAACCACCGTGGCACGGAGGCGGATGTGCAGCGTGGGGCCTTTCTCTACCTGGAGAAGGACAGGGAATTCAGTTGAGAGTCCAGCTGACATGTGCTGCTGTGCCCAGCCTGCTGCCTGCCCCAAAAGCTGCGGTACCTTGATGGGCAGGAGCACATCCACCTCTCCCACTGGCAGGTTGGCAGTTTCAAAGTTCACTTGAAACGGTCTGCTGGAGCCGTAGACCAGGAACTTCACGGGCTCCAGGTATATGCTGAAACCTTGAACAGATGAAAACAAAGCAGCTGAGATACACAAGCAACGTGAAATGTGTCATAAGCCTGTTAAGGCCCTACAGGTGTCCTGCTGGGAGCCCTGGGGAAAACCCCATGCTGGGCAGTTCCTGGGACAGAAACTTAGAGGAGACACCTGAGCAGCTCTCAGACACAGTGAGCCACTCTGTGATGGAAGTGCAGATTTGCCTCCAGACCTCTTTTGGAAGCCTACTTTGATCCACCAGAGGATCAAACAGGCTGTTTCCTCAAGAAAGGCTGAACACAAGTGCTGTGACAGTGGGAACTCCAGCACATCAGATCCCATCTGTTTGCAATACACTCCCAGAGTGCCCAAAGAAACTTGATGCCGACGGGAACCAAAGGCAGAAGATGCTGGGAGGTGATGAGAGTAGTCAGCCCATCAGGCCCCTGCAGGGAAGCTCAGGGCAGTCACAGGCAGGCCAGGTCCCTGGGCACACCTGGCCAGGAGAATTCTGCCTCTCAAGTTCCCAGCAGGGGCGCTGGGAGGAAGAAGCTCAAAAAACCTCCCCATGTGCAGTGGCTTAAGCTACTCTGTCTGAAACAGCTCCTTGCAGCCCACGGGAAGTCTCTCCAGCACTGGTTACCTGTGTCACGCAGGGCACGCTCGTTGACCTGGACGGCCACTGGGAAACTCCAGGTGTTGGTGATCTGCACAGTGCAGCTTTGACTGAAACCCTGAACGACTGTGCCCATGTCCAGGATGTACTCGGGCAGGTTAGCTCTGGAAGGAGGAGTAAGGACAATCCTTAAACACAGCACGGCTACATGTTCAAGCAGATGGAAGATTCACATAAAGTGAGTATTTCTGTACTCACTGCTGTAAAAACTTAAGCCTATGAAACCCAAGGCCTGACCACATGGCAATGACTTAGGAAGTTACGGGGAGTGCAGGTCCCAGGTTTCATCAGCTTCCAGTGGGACCCGAAAATAAAATTGGTATTAAATGGACTCCAGCCACAGCTCCTCCACTACAAAAAGCCAGTGTAGGTAAATCCACTGGACCTCCAGTGGTCTCAGTGAAACTGCTTCTCCCGGTGTACAGCCCAAGCCTGACATTGCTTCCGAGCCTTGGAATAAGATTTGCTTGCACAGGAAAACTGCATTGCTCTGCAACCAGGGCACATGAAGGACCTGTTTTGCAAAGCATCTTCTTCCTGAACTGGAGCCTCCCGTGCCCATGCAGCATCATGAAGGAGCAAAGGGAAGGACCAAGTCACCCAGATAAGCCCTGCCACCCCACCAGCATCAAAGCCACCTTTTGCTCAGGGTGCTCTGTTAGTTAGAACCAAGAGAGCAGCTTGGAGTTCTCTTTCAGAGCTGGTTCAGCAAGGGCAGTGTTTGTGCTCTCTGGAAGGCCTTGATGGTCTGCTCTGGGCCCCCTGAGCTCCAAGAACAGGACCTTGCACCTGTGGGGAGCTGAGCAGCTCCAAAGCTCAGTGTGGCACTGGGGAAGGGAGGACAGCCAGCTGCTCACGACCTACTGCTGGCACAGCTATTGGGATCAGACCCTTTCTGAAGTGCCCACTGTTCCCAGCTCTGCATGCACAAGGAGCTCTCTCTCAGGAGCAGGGGACACTGCTGGGTGTTGCCCTCAGGGCACCTGCAGAGAGAGGAGAGGAGTCCCTACTCACTGGACAAGCTGCTGAGGAATGTGCTTGTCAAAGACAGTGTCCTCTGGGGGGCGGGAGATGAGAATTTGGTATTGCTTCAGAGCCTCTTCCTTTATCAGCATCTGCTCCATCTGCATCCGCAGCCAAGTGTTCGCCTGAGGGAAGGCAAGGCAGTGGCTGGTTAGCAAAGGCCCTTCCCAAGGCCCAGGCTTGTATCTGAAAGAGGTTCCCACCCTGCTCTTGTTGAGAGGGGGAATGGGGTCCTCCTGTCTGGCTGCTCAGTGTCCGTGACACATTCTGCTCTCTTAGCCAGGACTTTCTCTCCAGGGAAATAACTGTAGCATCTTTGCCTTCCCTCCCACTGCTAGAAAAGATGATCTGGCCAGACAGATGAGCCAGCAACCTTCCAGAGCTTCAGGAATTTGCCTGTCCCCAGTCAGTGCCAAAGCAGCTTGGACAAAAGCTGCCTTGAAAAGGGAATCCCGACCAAGCTTGTGGCTCTTGGAGTTGAGCACTGCCAGCACAGTCCCAGGGCACACTCAGGCTGCTCTTACTAAGGTCTGTAAACCTGCTGGGGCTTGATTTGGGAGCAGCAAACTCCCCAGTAAGGGGAGTAGCCAGGAAGCTTGGTACATCTCCAGGAGAGACCATGAGCAGAGGTGGGGCAGCGCTGAGCTGATGCATGTGCGTGGCCAGGTGTGGGCAGGGAGCTCCCAAGTGCCAGCAGGGCACTGAGAAGCTGCTGTGGGGTGCCAGGGGCTCAAGTGACATGGGAGGGTGGCATGTGCCAAATGGGACTGCAGCTGTTCTTACCACAATGTCAGGGCTCTTCACGTGTGGCTTCCTGACTGGAAGCTTCCTCCAAATACTTGGTTTCTTGTCCCGCTTGTCTTTTTTCAGCTGTTTTTTTGCCTGTTTTAATAGCTCCTTGTATTTTTTACTTCCTGAAGGAAGAAAACATTCACAAATAGAAGTGTGGGTGCAGTGCCAATGCCATTTAAGCTTAGAAGACCCACCCCCTGAATGCTGGTCTCTCCCAGAAACAAACCATCAATGGAAAGCCATCTATGGAAAGCAGACACTGCTGCTCATCTCTGAATCCTCATGTTCACTCCCACCCATCTTCCTCCCCACAGAGGAGCATCTCATCCTCTGCAGTGTCATGCAAATCCAACCCTGCCAAAAGCCCTGCCAGTCTCCCTTACAACTTTCCCAAGCTTTTCTGTCTAGCCATCTTGCCAGGCCTCTGACAGATGTGCTGGCAAGATGTGCAGGATGGTTCCTGGGACAAAGCCTACTTGTGCTTGTCTGCTCAAGACTCAGGAAGCAACCAGAGGGGTGAGTGTTGGTCTGGCAGCCCTGCAACCACCAGGCTTGGTGGAGATGGGTGTTATGGCAGGGCAAGAACCCAGCAGGGACTTTGCTGGGGAGCAGATGGGCAGTGCTCACCCTTGATGCTCCAGGGCAGGTTCATACAGATCCCAGCAAAGACCGCCTCTCCTTTCAGGGAGAGTTCTGCTGGTTCCAGGTGACCCACTTGAACCTGAAAAGTCCTGCAGAAGACTCCTGGCACTCCTGGCAGGTAATAGAGCTTCAGCACTTGCTCCTCACCAGGTTCAATGTAAGCCTGCAGGGACAGGAGCAGAGGGAGGTTTGATGCAGGATGGCTCAGGCGACAGACAGGCTGAGAAGAGCCTCCAAGGCGAGGGTGCAGTGTGTCCTTCCGAGGGCTCATAAGGCTGCACCCAGCAGAGCCTGCCCTGTGCTCAGGGGAGAACGGCTCTGCTGCTAACGGGGTTTGTCCTCTGCCAGCAAGAGCCAGGCTGAACAGATAAAAGCTCTTTTGCCACCACTGTGGGAGAGAAGTGCCCATGCTCTCAGCAGGGCCAGCAGCTCCTGTCACCCCTTGTAGGAGACAAGCATAAAGAAATGGGAGAGCCAATCCTCTTCCCATTGCAAAGAGGGACAAAGACAGGAACACTGCTTCACCTCAAAGACATCCAGGCACCACTGAGAAGCTGGGACCGTGGTGGGATGCTCCAAATTCCTCTCTTTGCTCTTCCAGCCCCTCCACTCCTCCTTGGCCCCCTCACTGCCCCCCCAAAGCTGTTACACAGCAGCATAGCTGGGGGCAGGGAAGGACCAGCACAGGGCCTGCGACAATTTCTGGCAAAGGAGCTTCAAGCCCAAGCAAGGAATATGTAAGTGCTGCTTAGTGCTGGCACGGGGGAGGCACGGGCAAGGAGTAAGTCCTGTCTGACCCCACAGCTGGGGTAAGGTGACCCTCAGAAGAGCCTCAGTGCCAGCACAGCTGCAGAGCTCAGCAGTCGGGGGCCAAGGAGTGACCAACCTGCTCGTGCCTCCCGCCGGTGGCTGCCCTGTGATGGCAGAGCCACTCGCCAGCCAAGGCCACGGGGGAGTCTGTTAGGATGGCACCTGCTTGACCTTCTCTGTCCCAGCAGCAAGTGCTTACAGCCCTGTCTCTCATGGCTGGGTTTGGTTTTGTGTTCCCCCCCTTTTTTCTCTTTAACCCTCTCCTTGGCCACCTGACACAGGGCTGGGGTCAGTCAATTGTGCCACTCACTGTGTTGGGCAGGACCACGAGCACACCAGGCAGAGGGTTGTTTGCAGTGCCAGTGCTGGGGCTCTGCACCACGTAGGTGAATCCGATTTTCCCGTTGTTTTTTAGGGTGACCTCTGCCTCGGTGACTTCGTTAAAGAGCTGAAGAGAGGACAGAGAAATGCGGAGTTACAGACACAGCCTACTGCTGGGAATCTCCTTCCTCTTTCATGGGGTTGAGAGCAGACACACCGCAGGAGCAGGGAGCGGGGACGAGCTACGGGCACTTGGGAACCTGGGAAGCCCCAGGCACAGGGACCTGCACAGGAACAGAGTTCTGGCAGCACGCAGAGGTGCAGTAACAACCACGGGAGGGGCAGTAAGAAACGAACCAGGGGATATGGGCCCCCTGCACTCTCAGGGGTCACCAACAGCCAGGAGAAACAAAGGAGCTGGCATCGAGGCATTCCAGAAGAAAAGGTACCTGCATGCAAGTATTGGCAAGCAACATACCAGCAGAAAGGGAGACACATGGGGCCCCAAGATAGGGACAGCAGCTGGAAAGATCTGTGGACTTCTAACTGAGAAGTAGGAAAGTAGGGATTATTCTGGGACATTCTCTCCAATTGCAGTGACTGGAAGCCCAACCGGGTCATTTTGTGGATTATGCAAGAGCGTTAAACAAGAGCATCTCGTCGGAGCTCAGGCTTTAGGAGTGGATCAGCAGAGGGACATCTCAGGGACATGTCCCTCTGGACATCCCCACTGGGATCCTGCTTGCTCCAGGAGGCAGCATTAGGTACCCTGAAGAGAAGGAATTCCCAACATTTTGGAAGGGGGTGGAGATGGCCATTACACAGCAGTCTGGAGGCCAGACATACCCCGCAAAGGTTGTCCTTCCAAGCCCCAGAGACAACAAAGGAGCTGGGAAGGGGTGGGCAGCAACCTGCTGGTGATGGTTCCAAGGCAGCAGCTCTGCCAGGAGAAGGGGGTGGTACCTGCAGCCCGCAGTCGATCTCCTTGACGCTCAGCTGGTAGGAGAGGGCCGAAGTCTCCCCCCTCAGCTCCACCTGGTAGGTCGGGCCTCCCTCCACCTGGCACAGTGCCACGACACGGGCGATGATGTTGGCGTGGCCGAAGAAGGTGAAGGGCACCTGCTGGCTCTTGCCCGGCTGCAGCACACCAGACACCGGCTGGACATCGAAAACCTGGAGGGGAGGAGACATCGAGTCGTCGAGCGTGGAAATGGGTGCAGAAGAGCAGCCGTGGCTTGGAGCAAAGCACAACCGTAGCTGGAGGGGCCTGTTCCTCACACACCAGCCTGAAGCATCCTAATCTCATCCTGCCTCCATGCCTCGACCAGTGGAGGCAGCATGGCAAAGATCTTCTGCCATACTCACTGATCAATGCATTAATTAATACCAGACATTAAAATAAACTGGGATGTCTCCTGGCAGCAAGACATTCTCTCTGGTGCAGAACTTGCCTTTAAAATCAATTTTTACTGCCTTCAGAAAAGCAGGAGACTCAGAGGCGAGAGCTCTTGGAGCTGAGGGGAGGACTCCAGCCCAGCTCATCTGACTCCTGAGGCTTCTCCCCCTCTCTCTGACTTACAGGCTGCTCTCTCAAGATGCTACACCAAAAGCTCCTGAGAAATATCCTCTTGAGCACCTGATGAGGTACCAGGGGAGCAGTGCCCTCCATGGGTGCTGCACAGGGAGTTCTGTAGCTGTGGGGGCAACAGACCTGCTTGCCACGCTGAAAACGTGGGAGTGAGAGAGATTCCCACTTACCTCCTCCACTCTGAAGCCAGGGGGCTTTGTCTCCACCAACTGCCCCTTCGTCTCCACTGAGCTCCGAGGCTCTCCAGCAGTGTATGGCGGCACCTGGAAGACAAGCCACTTTCCAGTCCAGGACACAGCCACCTTGCCAAGTCTCACCCTCTGAAAGGCGGCTCTGGGCTGTCACTGCAATACTGGCTCTTGGGTGAAGGCAGAGACCTGGAAACGAGTGGTCTAGCTGGGTTGGGAAGGAGGTACATGGAGATCAGGATTTGGCACAGCTTGCTATAGGAAGGCAACTGGAAGCCTTCTCATCATGAGGCAGAAAAGCCTCATTTTACATTGTAAAGAAAACAAGCCCAAAAAATCCCAAACTCAGCATAGGTCTGTAGGATCTGAGTGGGCTTCTCCAAGGAAAAGTATCCCATTTCTCCCTCCCCAGACACTCCACCTCCAGCCACTGGCCCTGCTGCCCAGCCCACTCTCAGGGCACAAAACAGCTGGGCAGCAAAAGGGGAGGTCGGCACAAGCACGGATTTTTTGTGGCAAGCTGGGGGAGGCAACACAAGTGGCAGGTGCACAAGAAACTCCACCTTTGCTTCCGGGGAGTCCTTTGAATCTGGTGACTGTTCAGAAGAATCCTGCTTTGTATCCGAGGAATCCTCTGAATCTGATGACTCTTCAGAAGATTCGTCCTCTGAATCTGATGACTCTTCAGAATAATCGTCCTCTGAATCCAGGGAGCCCTCTGAATCCAGGGAGTCTTCTGAATCTGATGACTCTTCTGAAGAATCTTGTTCTGTTTCCAGGCCGTTCGCTGAATGTGATGATTGTTGGGAAGAGTCCTGCGCTGCTTCCGGAGTTGTGGCTGGCTTCTGCACACTGCCAGCCCTGAATTGTCTCCTTGAATAACGGCCACACTCAACACAGCCAAACCTGGCCATTTGTGGTTGGGGTTTGAATGGAGGTGGGGCAGGTATGAACCTGGAAAATAAAGTAACTATGATCACAGACCTGCAGCGGGAGGGAAGGACAACTGCACGAGCAATTCCTCGTCAGGATGCAGCCCCCGGGTGGGTGCAGGTGCAGTGAGCTCAGAAAGGGGGTTTCAGAAAAGGAGAAGGAAGGGGGAGGTCACAAGATGTTCAGCATCAACTCAGGTGCTAACTAGCTCTTTCTGTGGTGTGAATTGGGACTTTCTGGGCAGCCTTCAGCACTTCTAAGCCAAAGCTGGGAATGCAGAGAAGGCGGCAAGGAGCACAGAGCAGCTTCTCTGCTTGCACGGAGGACCCGTCCCAAAGCAGAGGGGCCAAAGGGCTGTGAAAGTGCCTCCACCAGCAGCGTGCAGCTGGCACTAGGAGCCCTTCACCAAGGTGGTCACTGTCTCAGGCCACAGAGGTCTGAGAAAGCAGATTTCCCCACCAGCTTTCCTTCCCAGAGGAAGCCAGGAGGGAGGCTACAGCAGCACCAAACTCGTGGAAAAGGCCTATTCCCTGAGCATCCAGCCTGACCACGGCTGGTCACTGTTATTTCCACCAGGCAAAGTCAAAA
>JAWWES010000021.1:3091634-3103959 GCA_035583135.1 Lophotriccus pileatus
TGCCGAGCGCCGGCCCGCGGGCGGTGCCGGAGCCGCCCCGGTGCCGGGGCCGGTCGCGCCCCCCGCACTCACCCGCGGCTCCCACTATGGCGGCGGCGGCGGCCCCGTGCGCGGCGAGAGCCCCCTCAGCCTCCCTCGCCCGCGCTCCCGCCCCGCCCCGCTCCGCCCGGCCCCGCGGCACGCCGGGACGGCGAGTCCCGCCGGGCGCCGGACGCGCACCGGGCGGGGAGAGGCGGAACTACAAGTCCCGACAGCCCCCGCGCCGCCGCCCGCGGTGGGTCATTTGAATGAGGGAAGGGGCCCGCGCGGCGCTGGCCCGTGGCGGCGCCCCGGAGCATTGTGGGATCGTGGCGGAGCGCGGAGGGGCGGGGACGGGAGGGGACCTGTTCCTAGAGTGTAACGGGGATAGAGTTGTATCCCTTTGGGATAGGATTGTATCCCTGTAAGACAGGATTGTATCCTCTGGGACAGGGCTGAATCCCTGTGGAACAGGGTTCTACCCCTCTGGGGTGCGGTTGGATCCCAAAGAGGGAGCCAGAAGGGTGCCCACCTTGAAGGCTGCGGGCTCTGTGTGGGTGTGTAAGTGGTCAGCCACAGCCAGAAACTGCAGGTCCTGAGGTTAATTTTAGTTCCTCTCACGAGAGCTAAACAGTGACAATTTTATTTGTTTTTAAAGTGATCACTCGGCTTGCTTGCAGTGGAAGAAGTTGGCACAGGAGGTGCGGGGCGGTGGCCTTCAAATAAATACTGAACACATAAATATTTGTGAGTGTTTGAAGACAAGTGGTCTAAAAAGCATGGATTGGGTCTCACTGGAGGCCCCCCCACACTCCTTTGAGGAGCAGCAGGGGGGACTCATAAGGGCACCGGAACCTTCATAAATTAAATCATAATCATCCACATAGTCAGTGTTGTCACTTCTCATACCTGACCAAGAATCTTCTCTCTACTAGTCTGCCACAGTCTCCAGTGTTATCTGGGCCAAAGTACCACCAAGGCAACGTATTTGCTATCAGACGGTCATCCATGATCATCACAAGGGTGTCATTGGCTTCGTGATACGGGTTCAGAGTATTAGCTACCCAATTCCAGTGGCAAGGGACACGGTGGGACTTCAAGTAGTGATTGAGACTGGCTATGAAAGCTCCAGGAGCTTCACAGAGGTGGACAGAATTCAGTTCTCCCTCCTGAAGAGCTTCTTCTGGGAGAAGAGGAAAACTGCCCAGGATCTCATGGAATTTGCACCACGCCTGGGTACACAGCTCAGCATTCACAGATTTCCTCACACGAGACGTTGTTTTCTCTGCTTTATTGGTAAAGGAGGTGAGCCAATGCCAGTCCTCCAGGTTCTTACTGCTCAGTTTGTTCATATCTTGGTTAACTGGGTTCTTTAGAGGCTGATTCCATTTCTGCAGCCTTGGTTGGACCCTCAGCTTTGACAATCCTGAAGAAGAAACTGTGTCAGTCCAATCCTACAGGTACAGAAGTAGGCAAAGCATATTCTGTACCCCTTCTCCAGCTGTGGGAGATGCTGCACATGGATGGATGTAAATCCTGCCCCAGGTTGGAACTCTGTTCACTGTGTGGGTCCAAACACTTTCATACAAATACCTCTCTCAGGCACAAAAGAGAACACACCACAGGCTCTGCAATTTAATCAAGTGGACCACAAATCTTCTAATCTGATCATGGCAGTGCTTATCTGAAACCTCAAAGTATGAAGGTCAAAGGAGCCACAAAGGAAAGGCTCCCTTTGAAATTGAGCACGGCTGCTGCTCCTCCAACTTCCCAACAGGGAATAACCCTCCCACCTCTTCCACCAGACCCAGCAGGATGCTAGGGGAGCCCTTCATTGGCACACCAAGAAGAGGCCCTGGGGAGGTTGGACACCAGCCTGTGAGCAAAGCCCCTTTTTGTGCTCAGCATCACTGCCAGGCCCCTGCAAACCCTCATGCCTCTTTTTCCCAACTGGAAAAACAGGAATCATGCAGCTGATCCACGCAAGGATATCACTCCTGAAAAAGAGCGAGCATTCCTCGTCGCCGGGGCAGCAACCAAATCTCTCGAGCGCCTTTGAGTGAGAGCCAAGGGTTGCACCAGGAGTCCTGAAACCCACAGACCTCAACTGTACCATCACCTTTTAAAGGCAAATTTAGGAGACCTCAGGCTGTCACGTCTCTTGCGCCTCTGAGAGCACGGCAGTGGCGTGGAGAGGTGCAGATCAGGGGTCCTTGTTTCCTGGGCACGATCCTCAGTCACAGCAGCATAGAGGTGGATGTTAACTGTGTAGCTCCCTGTCACCTGGAGAAGGACAGACAACTCAGCTGAGAGTCCAGGTGATGTTTGCTGCTGTGCCCAGCCTGCTGCCTGCCCCAAGAGCTGTGGCACCTTGATAGGCAGGGACACATCCAGCTCTCCAACTGGAAGGTTGGTACTGTCAAAAAGCACTTCAATCCTCTCGGTGTTGCAGTAGGCCAGGCACTGCACCTGCTCCACGTCCACACTGAAACCTGGAACAGACAACAATAAAGCAGCTGAGATAAACAAGCACCATGAAATGTGTCAGAAGCGTGCTAAGGTCATAGAGGTGTCCTGTCTGAGCCCACAGGAAGCCTTCCTAGCACTTGGTTACCTTTGCCCTTCAGGGCACGCTTGTCAATGCGGAAGGACACCGGGAGGAGCCCGGTGTTGGTGACATTCACCGCCTTTCTCTCGGTGTGACCGCGAACGACGCTGCCCATGTCCAGGATGTATTCGGGCAGCTCAAATCTGGAAGGAGGAGTAAAGACAGGCCTTAAACCACAGCCCAAGTGGATGAAAGATGCAAATAAAGCAGATAGTTCTGTGTTCACTGCTGTAAAAACTCAGCTCGAGCCCGTGAAACTCAAGGCCTGACCGCCTGGCAGTGACTTCGGGAAGTCACAGGGGGTGCAGGTCCTAGGCTTTATCAGTTAGCAGGGGTACCTGAAAATAAAATTAGTTTAAAATGGACACTGGTCACAACTCCTCTGATATGAAGAGCCAGTGTGGATAAGTCCACTGGACCTCCACTGGTCTCAATGGAACTGCTTAGCCTGGTGTAAAGCTTGAGCCTGAAATTGCTTCAGGGCCTTGGAATAAAATTTGCCTGCACAGGAAATCTTCACTGCTCTGCAACCAGAATCGCCCCCAAAGCAGCACCGATAAATGTAATCAACACTGGCAAAATTCACGGGAGGGCCCTTTCCCAGAGCAATCCCACAAAGGAAAGCACACGAATCATCTGTTTTGCAGAGCATCTTCTTCCTGGATTGGAGCCTCCTGTGCCTGTGCTGCCTCATGAAGGAGCAAGGGGAAGCTCCCTAGGTAAGCCCTACCCACCTCACCAGCATCCAAGCCTGATTTAGGGTTTTCAAGGGTTTGG
This sequence comes from Lophotriccus pileatus, assembly GCA_035583135.1. Taxonomy (NCBI): domain Eukaryota; kingdom Metazoa; phylum Chordata; class Aves; order Passeriformes; family Tyrannidae; genus Lophotriccus; species Lophotriccus pileatus. The sequence continues at coordinate 3,095,038 of JAWWES010000021.1, forward strand.
TGACCTGTGTGATTCCCTGCTCCTTTTGCTCAGTGCGCTCTGTTATTTGGAATCAAGATGGCAGCTTGGAGTTGTCAGCAGGGACGGTGTCTGTGCTGCCTGGAAGGGCTTGGTTGTCCGTACTCAGCCCTGAGAACAGAACCTGTGGGGGAGCTGAGCTGCTCCAAAGCTCAGTGGGGTGCTGGGGAAGGGAGGACACTCAGCAGCTCACAGGGAGAGTGTCACACCTATTGGCACCAGACCCCTTCTGAAGTCCCCGGCTGTTCCCAGCTCGGCAGACACAAGGAGCTCTCAGGAGCAGGGAGCACTGCTGGGTGTTACCCTTGGGACACCAGGAGTCCCTACTCACTCGACAAGCTTCTGAAGAATGTTCTTGTCAAAGCCCCTGAGCTCGGGGGGACGAGAGGCTACAATTCTCTGCTGCTCCAGGACACATTGCTGTAGCAGCACCTGCTCCATCTCTGTCTGCAACCAAGTGTCCCACTGAGGAAAGAGAAGACAGTGGCTGGTTGGCAAGGGTTTGTCCCAAGTCCCAGGCTTGTATCTGAAAGAGGATCCCTCCCTGCTCTTGTTGAGAGGGGGCACAGGGTCCTCCTGTCTGGCTGCTCAGTGTCTGTGACACCTCCCGCTCTCTGAGCCAGGACCTTCTTTCCAGGGAAGTAACTCCAGCACCTCTGCCTGCCCAGCCACTGCTAGAAAAGCTGATCTGGCCAGACAGACAGACAAGCCAGGAACCTTCCAGAGCTCCAGATATTTGCCTGCCTCCAGCCAGTGCCAAAGCAGCTTGGACAAAAGCTCTCTTGAAAAGGCAACAACAACCAAGCCTCTGGGAGATGAGCACTGCCAGCACAGTTGCTGCTGTTAAGGTCTGTAAACCTGGCAGGGCTTGGGTTGGGAGCAACAAACTCCCCAACAATGACCTGCATTTCCTTCAAAGTGCCATCCAGTCCATCCCTTGAGCACAGCCTTCAGGATCTCTCCCTGGAGTAGCCAGGAAGCTGGTGCAGCTCCAGGAGGGACCTGGGCCAATGCTGAGCTGACAGATGGTCACGGCCAGATGTGGGCAGGGGGGTCCCAAGTGCCAGCAGGGCACCAGGAGGCTGCTGTGGGGGTGCCAGGGGCTCAAGTCCCATGGTGAGGGTGGCGTGTGCCAGTGGGGGCAGCAGCTGTTCTTACCACGATGCCAAACTCAACGCCAGAGTCAGCCTCGGACGACTCCTCGGACAAGTCCTCGGACAGCTCCGTGGATGACTCCTTGGATGACTCCTTGGATGACTCTGTGGACGACTCCTCGGATGAATCCTCAGACGACTCCTCAGAGTCCTCCTCAGACTCCTCCTCAGAGTCCTCCTCAGACTCCTCCTCAGAGTCCTCCTCAGAGTCCTCCTCGGATGTCTCCTCAGATGTCTCCTCGGACGCCTCCACGGTAACATCTGCTTCATCCATCTGCATCTCTTCCTCCTGTATTTCTATTGTCTTTCTCACTATCTCCTTATATTTTTCATTTCCTCAAGGAAAAAATTAACCACAAATAGAAGAGTGGGTGCATTGCCAAACCCATTTAAGCTGGGAAGCCCTGCTTTCCCAACACTGGCCTCTCCCAGAAACAAACCCCTTAAGTCACCTGAGGCAAGTGGCTGCTGCTGCTCCTCGAGGCCAGGGTAACTCATGGGTGGCTCCGTGGATGTAGGCCCTGACACAACACCTGCTGCATCGCTCTGCTTGCCTTCTTCCAGATTTTCTTTTATCTCCTTCAGTATCTTCTCAAATTTTCTATGTCCTGGAAGAAAAAATTACCCACAAATAGAAGCTTGGGTGCATTGCCAGACCCATTTAAGCTGGGAAGTCCCACTTCTCCAGCACTGGCCTCTCCCAGAAACAAACCCCTCAAGCCATCTATGGGAAGTGGATGCTGCTGCTCCTCTCTAAATCCTCATGTTCACTCTCAGCCATTGTCCTCCTCACAGAGGAGCATCTCATCCCCTGAAATATCATGCAAATTCAACCCTGCCAAAAGCCCTGCCAGTCTCTCTTACAGTTTTCCCAAGGATTTCTGTCTAGCCATCATCTTTTCAGGCCTCTGACAGATGTGCTGGCAAGATCTGCAGGATGGTTGCTGGGACAAAGCCCTCATGGGCTACTCCTGCTCAAGACTCAGGAAGCAACCAGAGGGGTGAGTGTTGGCCTGGCAGCTTTGCAACTTCCAGGCTTGGTGGAGATGGGTGTGAGCTGCCCTACATGGGAGAAAAAAAAGGGAGGAAAAATCAGGAGACCTTCCTGGGGAGCAGACAGGCAGTGCTCACCTTTGATATCCCAGGGCAGGTCCAAAGAGATCCTAAGAAAGGTCCCCTCTCCTTTCAGGGAGATTTCTGCCGGTGCCAGGTGACCCACTTGGATCTGGAGAGTCCTGCAGAAGACTCCGAATACTCCTGGCAGGTAATAGATTTTCAGCACTTGCTCCTTGCCAGGATCAATGTAAGCCTGAAGGGGATGGGGAGGAGAGGAAAGGAATGCATCAAAGAGGGTTTGATGGGGGATGGCTCAGGTGACAGACAGGCTGAGAAGACACATTCTCATCTGGAAGAAAACATCAGATCACATCACCCTCTAACTTCCCCGTACCCAAAAGCTTGAGCCTCCAACCCAAGGGTGCAGTGTGTCCTCCTGAGGGCTCAGGCTGTCCTCTGCAGCCCCAGCAGAGCCTGCCCTGTGCTCAGGGAGAGCACAGCTCTGCTGCTAACAGGGTTTGCCCTCTGCCAGCAAGAGCCAGGCTCAACAGGTAAAAGCTCTTTTGCCGGGCACTGTGGAAGAGGAGTGAAGGTGCCTGCACTCAGCAGGGCCAGCAGCTCCTGTCACAGCACATCAGTGGTTCCAGGCTGGTGTCAAAGGGCCTGACCCCTTATTAATGATCCCAACAAAAACACACCGTGTCTTTGTGGTTACACCAAGGCTGCTGGCAGGAAGGGGGCATCAGCGTGACATCCCTTGGAGGAGACAGGCAGGAAACAATGAGAAAGCAATCTGGCTTTCTCTTCTTATTCCAGAGAGGCCCAAAGACAGGAACACTGCTTGAGCTCAAAGGCATCCAGGCAGGGCTGAGAAGCTGGGACGGTGGGATGCTGCAAGCTCCTCTCCTTGCTGTTCCAGCCCCACTCCTCCCTGGCCCCCTCACTGCCCCACAGAGCTGCTGCAGAGCAGCAAAGCTGGAAGGAATAAGGGACCAGCACAGGGGCTGTGAGACTTTCTGGCAAAGGACCTTCAAGCCAAAGCAAGGAATATGTAAGTGCTGCTTAGTGCTGGCAGGCAGGAGGCAGGGACAAGGAGGGAGTCCTGTCTGATCACACAGCCTGGGTAAGGTGACCCTCAGAAGAGCTGGCATTGCCCAGCTCCAGTGCCAGCACAGCCCGAGAGCTCAGCAGTCAGGATCAGGAGTCAGGGTCCAAGGAGTGACTGATGTGCTTGTGCCTCCCACTGCTGGCACCCACTGGCCAAGGCCACGGGGGAGTCTGTTAGGAGAACACTTGCTTGACCTCCTCTAACCCAGCAGCAATTGCTTCCAGCCCTGTCTCTCAAGGCTGGGTCTGGTTGTTTTTTTTACCCCTTTTTTTTTCCCTTTAACCCTCTCCTGGGCCACCTGACGGAGGGCTGGGGCCAATCACTTGTGCTACTCACCGTGCTGGGCACCACCACAGGCTCACCAGGCAGAGGGCTGTCTGCCTTGGCAGTGCTGGGGTTTAGCACCTTGTAGGTGAATCCAATCATCCCGGTGTTCTGCAGGGTGACCTCTGCTTGGAGGACTTCGTTAAACAGCTGGAGAGAGGACAGAGGAGTGGGAAGTTGCAGATACCAGCCTGCTGCTGGGAATCTCCTTCCTCTTTCATGGGGTTGGAAGCAGAAAGCCACAATGAATGCAGGGACTGGGGAGAAGATAGAGACACTTGACCATCCCAGGTCAGCCTGGGCCAGGCACAGGGCACCTCTTAGCCTTGCACAGGAGCAGGGAGTTCTGGCAGCACTCAGAGATGTTGTAATAACCATGTTACAATATTGTAATATTACATATATTATGCCAGTAATAAATGAACCAGGGTCCTCTTTACTCTGAGGAGTCACCAACAGCCTGGTGAAACAATGGAAGCATCACTGAGGCATTCCAGAGGAAAATCACCTGCATGCAAGTGTTGGCAAGCAAATACATTGATAGGAATAAGGGGAGACACATGGGGGCAACAGACACAGGGCCAGCAGCTGGAAATATCTGTAGGCCCTTAACTGAAAAGAAGCAAAGTGAGGATTATTCTGGGACGTTCTCTCCAGCTACAGTGACTGGAAGCCCAACTTCCTCCCTGGATTATTTTGTAGATTAAGCAAGAGCATTAGAGGAGAGCACTTCCCTGGAGCTCAAGCTTTAGAAGCAGATCAGAGGACGGATGTCTCAGGGACATGTCCCTCTGGACATCCCCCCCGGGATCCTGCCTGCCCTGGCAGGCAGTGTTAGGTCCCTCAAAGAGGAGGAATTCCCAGCACTGGTGGTGGGGGTGTGTGTATGTGAGGCAGAGATGGCTTGGATGCTGGACACATCCCTCAGAGGTTGTCCTTTCCAGGGCCCAGAGCCAACAAAGGAGCTGGGAAGGGGTGGGGTGGGCAGCACCCGCTGCAGCTCTGCCAGGAGAAGGGGGTGGTACCTGCAGCCCAAAGTCGATGTCGTGGATGTCCAGGTAGTAGCTGAGGCACGAAGCCTTCCCGCTCAGCAGCACCTCGTAGGTCGGGCCCCCCTCCACGTGGCACAGCGCCGTGACACGGGCGACGATGTTGGCGTGGCCAAAGAAGGTGAAGGGCACCTGCCGGCTCTCACCCGGCTGCAGCACGCCAGACACCGGCTGGACATCGAAAACCTGGAGGAAGGGAGGAGACATCGAGGTGCTGAGCGTGGAAATGGGGGCAGAAGAGCAGTCCCCAGGTTTGGAGAGAAGCACAGAGGTAACCGGAGGGGGCTGTCCCTCCAACACAGCCGGAATCATCCTAATCTCCTCCTGCCTCCATGCCACTGACCAGTGGAGGGACCAAAGGGAAAATCTTCTTCCATGCTCGCTGATCAATGCATTAATTAATACTCTACATGAAAGTAATTTGGGATGCCTCCTGGCAGCAAGATATTCTCCCCACTGCAGAACTTGCCTTTTAAAACACTTTTACTGCCTTCAGAAAAACAGGAGACTTGGAGGTGAAAGCCCTTGGAGCTGGGGGGAGGAGTCCAGCCCGGCTCATCTGACTCCTGAGGCTCTTCCCCCTCTCTCTGATTTACATGCTGCTCTCTCAAGGTGCTACAGCAAAAGCTCCTTCCAATCAACCACCTGATGAGGTACAAGGGGAGCAATGCCCTCCCCAGGTGCTGCACAGGGAGCATCCTTGGGCAGTCCTACGACATGTCCCACACAGCCTCTCTGGTGACCAGTTGCTTTGGAGCATTTTGTGATGGGCTTGGAAGGATTGAGGCCCCTCTGTGGGCAATGCTGAGGACCAGCAGTGGCAGTGGGGGCTGCAGAACTGCTTTGCACACTGGAAACGTGGAAGTGAGACAGATTCCCACCTACCTCTTCCATTCCCAAGCCAAGGTTCTCCACCCCCACGAAGTGCCTCAATCCCTGCATGGCCTCCAGGCTCTGAGACTCTGATGACAGCTCCTGGGAAAAAAAAGCACCATGGGCTGCAGTGAGCACTGGCTGAGCGAGATCCCTGTGCTGCAGTGCTATGGATAACTGTGCTCCATCACCCCAGGAGCAGCTGAGATGGGACCTGGGCGCAGATCCAGCATGGGTATGTCCGTGCTGGTTGAGTGCTGGTCCAAGCCCACCCACAGATGAGATATACAGACAACAACCAGGAAATAAAGATGATTTCATGCTTCTGTCTGAGAACAATCAGCCACACTATTCTTTGTGTCTAATGGGCATCGTTTCTCCTGATTCAGAAGAAAACATGCAGACTTAAAATGACCAATATTCGGGTGTGAGCAGGTACAACTCCTCTCCTTGAACTTAATGCCAACACTGGTGCTTTCAGAAACTCCCCTGCTTCCTTACATCCTTTTTTACTGCCGTGTGAGCAGCCTCTGTTCCACATGACACAGAACAAGGGCCCAGTTCCCACTCCAAAGCACCAAGATTCACCAGGCAGGTCAGCAGACCAAAGGCCATTTTCCATGCTGGGAGGAGGAGAGGAAGCCTTGCTTTAAAAAAGACTGCAATACTGGCTCTTGGGTGCAAGGCAGGGATGTGAAAATAGTGGCTCTAGCTGGGCTGGAAAGGGGGAAATGGAGATCAGGACTCAGCACAGCTTAGTGCAGGAAGGAAACCAAAAGCCTTCTCATCATGATGCAGATAAACCCTCATTTTACATTGTAAGGAAAATAAGCCAAAAAAGAATCCCAAACTCAACATAGGTCTGTAGGATCTGAGTGGGCTTCTCTGGGCAAAACTATCCTATTTCTCCCTCCCCAGATGCCCCACTTCCAGCCACTGGCCCTGCTGCTCAGGGCACATGGCAGCAGGACAGCAAAAAGGGAGGTTGGCACGAGCATGGCTTTTCAGGGGCAAGTTTGGGACATGCACAAGACAATCTACCTTTTCTTCCAGGGAGTCCTCTGAACTTGCTGACTGTTGGGCAGGATCCTGCACTGCTCCCAGTGCATCCTCTGAACCTGCTGGCTCTTGGGTAGGATCCTGCACTGTTCCCAGGGAGTCCTCTGAACCTGCTGGCTCTTGGGTAGAATCCTGCACTGTTCCCAGGGAGTCCTCTGAACCTGCTGGCTCTTGGGTAGAATCCTGCACTGCTCCCAGGGAGTCCTCTGAACCTGATGGCTGTTGGGCAGGATCCTGCCCTGCTCCCAGGGAGTCCTCTGAACCTGTTTGCTGATGGGCAGGATCCTGCACTGTTCCCAGAGAGTCTTCTGAACCTGCTGGCTGTTGGGCAGGATCCTGCACTGCTTCAGGGGCTGTGGTTGGCTCCTCCACACTTTCAGCACTCAACTCCCTCTCTGACAACCCTGAGTACTCCAAAGAGTCTCTTTGTTTCTCTGGTGGTTTGGGTTTGAATGTAGGTGGTGGAGGGGTGAACCTGGAAAATAACATGTCATCTCCCCAGAGGTTGTCTCCTCTGAGCCAGGTCCTAGTTCCCTAAACAAAACTCTCTGGATGAGCTCTCTCGGGACACCAGGAAGAAGAGCTTCAAGCAGAGGGGCAAAGGAGCACCTACCTGATGGTGTTCACCTGGTCGTCTGTCTGGAATGACCAGCGGTAGTGGACAGGGATTGGGCTGCAATTGGTCATCGCCACACAGCGCACTTGTTCCGTGTCGTTCAGGATGCAGCCAAAGTCCAGGGCCGTGGTCGGGATACGGAGGTTTGGGAAGTAGACCTCTCCCCGGACGGTGATCTGCTCCTTGTGGGGGTGCTCCATGAACCACAGGTTCAGTGTCTTCTCTGCCACCCGGCTGTTCAAATCCTTTTTGTAAGCCGGGTTGAATCGGATGTGGAGATGAAGTTCCTCCTGTACCGCCAGTTTTATGGGCTGCGAGGAGGTGAAGGGTATTAATCACCCGTGTGATGAAGTCCCAAGGTCTGACAGCACCACAGTCTGGTCCAGGATTCCCTCAGGCTTGTGTTTCTGTGCTTGGCAGCAGTACAAGGGGATGGCTGCTGGAGAGCTGGGATGCTCTCCAGGAGACTGGATGGCTTGCCCAGACCTAGCTGTCTGTTCCCCATGTCTTAGAGCCAGGATGGGTCTTGCCAATTCAGGTGAGATTTTGCTTCCTTCAGCAGCTCTGCTGATCCAGTTCAGGCCAGCCCACTGCTGACTCTACAGAAGACTTGACTGTAGGACCACCCAACAGAAGGGCACCACCACAGCCCTCCCTCTTCAAACCCCACCAGCAGGAAGGTCCCTGGCTGTTCACCTGAGCATCTTTAGGGAGGGGCTGCTGGTCCACACCACAGATTAGGAATGGCTTCTTCAAGTCCAGCATAATGCTGAGTGGCAGGGAGGAGATGTTTTTTAAAGACAGAGGCTTGTACAGGAGAGTCAGGACATCACCAGGCCACTAGAGAAGCAGGAGACAAAGAAAACCAACCTCAGGTGGCCACAGACCTCCTTCCCCTTCCAATGCCTTTCACATTTTTCAACCCCAGAAGTGCATACATCTGTATTTACTCTTTCTAATAGTTTCTACCCTCCCAGCTGATTTAACAGCCAGAGACTGACCTTCTCCACACGGAACCTGATTGCTCTGGAAGATATCTGCACGAGGGGAAAAATGAACTCGCAGCTGATGTCCACTTGCATGATCTGCTTCTTTCTTTTCTCTCTGCCCACGATGGCATGGCACAGCAGCCGCTCCTTCACCTTCTGCAGGCAGGAGTCACTGTCACCAGTGGGTGCTGGCAGGGCTGGCTTACCACCCACGGGCCCTATTCCTGCCACAGTTGCAGCCACTTCCCTCCTCAAAAGCCCCTTTCCTTTGCTGCAGCTTATTTGTTCTGCCCTCAAATGTCTGTATCGCTGCACCCCAACAGCCACAGAAGGCACTCAGGAGTCATGTGCTGCCTACAACTGTAACAATCCTGGCCCCAAATGATTATGGCTTTGGTTTCTGCCACTGCCAAGCATCGTGCTTACAGAAAGATGGAAAGTAGGAACTGATTTTTTAAAAAAAAAGTAACTATATTAAGGAAACGGGTGATAGAAGGGCTAATCAGTAGGAGCTTCATGCAGATTTCTTCCACATTCCCTTAAACATTGTGCCCAGGGGTCCTGGAGCCAGGGAATGCACACCAGGGTTAGCTGGCAGGGTTGTATTTCCCCTGGAAAGAAAGGTCCAGGGAGGAGAACACCCCAAGGCCCTGCTAAAGTCTCCCCCTCTGAGCTG
>JAWWES010000021.1:3111742-3123056 GCA_035583135.1 Lophotriccus pileatus
AGGCTGTGCCAGGGGAGGCTCAGGTGGGACATCAGGAGGAATTTCTCCCTGGAAAGGGTGGTCAGGCATTGGCAGGGGCTGCCCAGGGAGGTTTGGAGTGCCCAGCCTGGAGGTGTCCAAGGAAGGGCTGGACATGGCACTCAGTGCTCTGGGCTGGGGACAAGGTGGGCATCAGGCACAGGGGGGACTGGATGGTCTCGGAGGTCTTTTCCACTATCAATAATTCTGTGATTCTGAGGTTTTATCATATGAGAGCAGAGCAATGGCAAAGAGGTTGACATCAGATCTTCCCAAGAACCATATTGTTTTGTGGGCTGCTTGTGTTAACTAAACCAGGATCAAGAAAACAGTGTACCTCTCCCCTTTTGTCAGAGAAAATCACCAGGCCAGGCAGGAGGGGGATTTATTTTTAATGTTGTTTGTTCATTAGGTGTTGCTAAATGTGAATCTGCCAGCACTTGTTAGTTCATTTGAATACAGAAGAAAAAATTTCCCCCTGTTTTTTATAAATGTTTGATGCATTATGTCATTTTACACAGTCACAATAATAAAAAAAATGGATCAAACACCAAAATAGTTGCTTTGTTTGCCAGTCAGAGAACAGTGCCAGTTGTCAGCATTTGAATTATTATAGAGCCATTTGACATGTGTACAAAAAAGACTGTGTATTCTTGATTTGCCTTGCATTGCATCAGCAAATAGAATTACTTAACAGGATTAAGATTGAGCTATATTGTACACTTCTATTTCAGTTACAGACTTTGTACATTGCCTCTCTTTGTACTTTACACATATAATTGTGTTAATGAAAAGAAAAATAAAACACTGAATTGCAGGCTGCTTCAGTGAAGAATTTTGTAGGGTGTATTTAAAAAATATATGAAACTTAACCAATTATGGTTAAACAAGACTCCACATGAGAAAATTTATTTTTAAGTATTTCATAGACGCATGGAATGGTTTGGCTTGGAAGGGACCTTGAAGACCATCCCATTCCACCCCCTGCCATGGGCAGGGACACCTTCCACTAGCCCAGGTTGTGCCAAGCCCTGTCCAACTTGGCCTTCCAAGGATGGGGCAGCCACAACTTACATAAACAGTAAATCTGGCTCCTGTTTTTGTGCTCTGTAGTTAAGAAAGATGGATCAAGCAAATTCATGGGAACTATCATTATTTGTCTGACCCAAAGGTAACCAGAACAAAAATAAGATGTTGCTCATGGGAGGAGTGAAAACAAAAATAGCTCCTCAGTCAATGCTTGTTTTACAGAAGACGTCCCCGTCTAAATTCTTTCAGACCTTTCACTGGAGCTCAACTTTTTTTCTGCTAAGCCCTTCATTGCAGTACATTATCCAGAAAGCTGGTAATAATAACTACCATTTGAAATTTTGGCAAACAATCTGGTGCAGCTGTAGTTGTTCACATGCACCATTAACTGCCTGGACACATGGGGGAAAAAATTCTGCCTTTTTCAGGGTATTTCACAGCTTTTCTGATGTAAGACTTGCAATCCCAAGCTATGAAAAATTCCCCGAATCCAAAGTATTTCCAACCCTTCAAGAAACAGGAGTCCAAATGCACCTACTGGAATTCTTCACAGTGGTTAGAAGCAACCATCACTTCTGTTTACACCATAGGATTATAAATTATATTGAAATATCATTCAGTTCAAGTCGCTCTCCAACACTGCAAGGAGATGGATGGTCTCCAGGGTAAGGTTGTCATAAAAAGGAAAATCAAACCAGCTGAATAATACAATAAGTCTGTGTATCGAGCCAGCTCATCCAAGCAGTGATAAGAACTGTGGCAGGCTTTGAGGAGCTGCCTGACAGATTTCATTTGTCTGAGTTCAGATCTTGCCCTGGTGTCATATGTCATATCCTCCCACCATCCCTTTGGTGTTCTACCAGCACCCCTCCAGGTGCTGTCAGGGGATTAGAAGGAGTCTGCCAGTTAAAATGCTTGAATGGATAAGTCAAGAGTACAAGTAAAGGGCCCATTTCACTTCTCCTTTTTTATGTGCCGCAGAACTGACACGTCTTTTGCATTTTCTTCTGTAACTCAACGTATATCAGACTTTAGAATGTAAATGTGAGGTGCAGTGTTGAGATGGGACATTTCACGTACATATAAATAGTAATGAGAATGGAAAATGAAGACAATTTAGCCCTTAGACAATATCAAGAGTTATCTTTAAATCTGTGACTACTGATGCAACATCTGGAACTGTGTAATCAGTTATTAGTGGTGTCCCTACAATTTAAAACACAAAGACCTGTTCACTCGAAAACAAGGCACAGCAAAATTAGAGTTGCCATGTGTTATCTACAGTGTTTCCTCTGTGATTTCAGTTCTTCATCAGTTTTATCTACTTTTTTGCATTTCAGTCCACTGAGGCATTTGAGAATCACAGCATTATTAATGGTGGAAAAGACCTCCAAGACCATTGAGTCCAACCTTGTCCCCAGCCCAGAGCACTGAGTGCCACATCCAGTCCTTCCTTCGACACCTCCAGGGCTGGGGACTCCAAACCTCCCTGGGCAGCCCCTGCCAGGGCCTGACCACCCTTTCCAGCCACAAATTCGCCCTCATGTCCCACCTGCCCCTCCCCTGGCACAGCCTGAGGCCGTTCCCTCTCCTCCTGTCCCTGTTCCCTGGAGCAGAGCCCGACCCCCCCGGCTCCCCCCTCCTGTCAGGGAGTTGCAGAGCCAGAAGGTCCCCCCTGAGCCTCCTTTTCTCCAGGCTGAGCCCCTCCAGCTCCCTCAGCCCCTCCTGCTGCTCCAGCCCCAGCTCTGTTCCCTTCCCAGCCCCCCAATATCTTTGATGTCTTGAGGGGCCCAGAACTGTGATATTTTTTATATGTTTTACAGACCTGTCTAATGCATATTCCTGAGTTAGTTCTCAATGAGCTCTGGGAAATAATTCAGATTACTAAGGCAGGTATCTAGTGACACCCTGTGTGCATAAATATCCAGTTGCTGCTCGAGAACAGTGTCCTGCACCCACAGTGCCCCTGCCATGGCTGCTCCGGGTCACACCAGTGTGTCCCAAACAGCAGTGGGTACCTGTGCTCAGCTATCTGGACCCCAACACACACAAACACAGCACTGGGCACAAGCAGCTGTTCTCAGCTTCACCAAACAGCTCTGCTGTGTTTTAAAAGCAGCACTTCAAAGAGCCCAGTAGATGCAGGACAACACTGTTCCTCTATTGCCCACTAGAGCTCATCAAGAGAAGGGGCTGCAGCACCATGAACAACAGATGTCTGCACAAGCGCATAATACATTCCCAAAACTGACTGCTTACCTGTCTGTGCCATTCTGGGGATGAGAAGAACATGAACAAATCACCCTCTCAGCAATCCCAGGCCTTGGAGTTTCGAGCTTCAATTTCTAGCACCCACAGCCTTGCATCCCATCTTACACAAATCTCTCCCATGCATTTGCCTGTACACAAGGAATGCAAAACAATTAAAAAGAAAATTAATCAAAACAGCACATTTTATGAGTAAAATTCGACCTCACACTTTTGATGTGTAATTCTGTCATAATTGGAAAACCAAATATAAAGCATGGAAACTTAAAAGGCAAGGGGTTCCCTGTGTGAACAGAGGATGAAAAGCAAAGGGAAAAGATTCAGTTTCAAATTCTTCTCTTACAGGAGAAATCCTTGGACATTATCAACACACTGAACAGAACTGGGAAAGAATAAAATCGAGTTTAAAATTCAATGGCATTTCTATTTCACACCAAAACTGAAGATTTTGCATTTGTGGTTGAGCCCAACAGGTTTCTAAAATCAAGGAAAGAAGATTCAAGTCCAGCTATTTATATGTATGTATATCAGCCAATGCCACTTTATATCTATTAAAATGACAAGAATAATTATTCCCATATCAAGTCTAGGTTTTTGATCATATACACATCTCCTGAAGGAGGTGGCCAAAGACAAAAGGTAAACAACCAAAAATTCTTTAGCTGCAAAGTATCCCTGAGCTGCAGATCCCAGTGGAGGCACAGCAATCTGACTGTAACAGAGAAACTAAACCTAAAATTCCAGTTCACATCTGCTCAAGACACAGGCTTCTGGGTTTTCATTTGTATTAGTTTTCAAATGTTTGCCTTTCTATTTATAAACAAAAATAAATGTGCACCTGATTGAAAATATCAAGGGGGACAAAAAAAGAACAGTAGCTGAAGCTCTCTTTAATCAGCAGCATTCAGGAATAAAATAGCTGCCAAAAAGCTGCTTCCCTGCATTGTAGTTATCAGTCCAGCCCGATGCCAGAGTGCCTCCAGCAATGTTGTTTTGACACACTAGTAATGTCTGCAAGTTGTTAGCAAGGGCTGTATTAAATCATCTTGTCACCAATTCTAGCTTTTATCGAGTCAAGTTAAACAAATTCACCACTTCAAATAGAAAATATTTATTTTTCTGGTAGAGTAAGTCTGGATACAAAATTTGAAAGCTCATTTCCTTGCCTGTATCTGGTGCTAGACTTGGGTGGGGAAGGCAAAAGAAAGGGTAAAGACCTTTTTTCAAATTAAAAAAAAAAAGGTAAAATAAAATCATCTTTCACTACCAAACTTTAAAAGCATTGCTTTTAAAATAATGTTGATTTTAGCCAAAATGAGAAAGAAAAGCAGGGGGTGGTACAAGATCTATTTAACATCAAAAAGGAGCTGCCAACAAGAAACAACATTTATAAAGAGTTTACACTCGATAATGCCAGTCATATTTTGAAATTTGGCATCTTGGATACTTTAGGGACCCAAAATCAAATAAAATATAAAAAAAATAAACGTAATGGTGGAGTCAAAGGATGTGTATTAAGGATGACACAAAACCCCACATAGTAGCAGGAGATGGATTGAAGGCATGACACAGGATGATGACAAGATGACTCAAACACTGGAAAAACTGAAGTTGCCAGAGGGGAGGGGTCCTGACTTGCCAAGAAAACACAAACTAAGCAGCACAGACCCTTGAATGAACAGGGACACATGTCCTGACATTCCTGAACACTGGGAAAAGAGCAGACTGCTATCCTGGTTTCTATCTAAGCCCTTGTATTACACAAAGGTGTAATAAAAATGCCTAGAAATGTTTCAACAGTTTCTAATTTAAATATCTGAGAAGTACCCTGACATGTGCCTCTGCCTTCACTAAAATAAACATCATTTCAGTAATCAGAGCAGATTAAATCCTGTGTCTGAGACACTTTTTCAGCCTACACTTACTCCTATTTCTAAATTTAGGTTACTAAAAAATATCCTGGTAAGAAGTTAAAACTGACCACTTCTTTTTTTCAACCACTGCTGACTTCCCTATGCCAAATTAGTCTATTTTTGACCAAGTTGGTAGAACCAGATTGTGGTTTATCTCACACGGATGACAGTCTCTTAAGCAGAGCTATCCCAAACTGGGAAGGGAAGAGTGGGATGCACAGTCATATTTTATGGATAAAGAGATGCTGGGTCTCCCAGCTCTGAACTCAAGGTATCTGGGTCAAGCACGAGCTTCAGCTTTCAGGAAAGTGGGAAAGTTAATGTAAACCCCAGAGGAAAAGGCCTTCATATGTTCTTCTGGGTGAATAAACAGTACAGTTGTTTTGAACGAGCTGTTTTGAGTCACTTGAATTAGCAAGAGCTCCCAAAGGAAATTTTCCTACTTGTGGCAAAATCAACTGGGACTGTTGAGAAAGCACAGTTTTAAAAGAGAAGACTGTGACTAGAGGATTTAGGCTAAGAATGATTAATCCCAGGATTCTACCCTTGTGACTGGGAAAGGAGGCAACAAATGTTCCTATAGTGAAGTGTTTGAAAAAACCGCGAAATGCCTCTCCAGTAATAATGTTCCCCATCCAGATAGAGTGTTTGCTAAAGCTTTGCAATTCAAGGTGCTGTCCCAACAGCCCTGCTTTGCCTGCTGAAGAACACTTGCCTCCCCTGGTCATGAAAAGGCAACAAAAAAAGCCCAGCTAAAGCAGTGGGTATTGGAATCCTTCCTCTTAACTTTTGCAAACAGGGAAGTGTCTCCATGGATGCAAACAAGGGCACTGCAAAATGCCCAGGTTGCCCAGAGAAGCTGTGGCTGCCCCATCCCTGGAAGTGTCCAAGGCCAGGTTGGACGGGGCTTGGAGCAACCTGGGCTGGTGGAAGGTGTCCCTGCCCATGGCAGGGGTGGAACAAGATGAGATTTAAGGTCCCTTCCAACCCAAACCATTCTGTGAGGATTCTGTGCAAACCCTCTGCCCTCACAACTGAGCTGTGTAACTGAATTCCTTCTAAGAGCTAAATAAACTATCAGGAGGGATTTTCCTGTTCTTCAAAATCCATCAGCTGCCACAGCACAGTAGAGATGGGTAATTCTGCCTCAGCTGGTAACGTTCATGATAGTTCTGCAAGACTGACTTGCAGGTTATCTTGATTACTGCAGAGCCAGGGAAATTCTGAAAGTTTCATATCTCAGTGAAGTTACTGAAGCCTTTGGATTCTTGGTAAATACACAATCATACACTCCTGACCTTCTCTCTCTGCTATTTGCAGTGAATGTCACATTTCTCACCTGAGAAACTCCCCTGTTGCAAAGAGGAGTCAAAGCCTGTGTCAGCCTTGTCTGTCACTCAGGCATTTAGGAAGTTTGCTGGGCTCTTGGCTGGGTTATTTCTGTAGGGCTTGTCTGTAAGAACCCCAGAAGGCTCCTGATGCCAAGGGGATGTGCACTAATGGGGGAGGTTTACTGTGCTGGATGGCAAAAATCTTTTCCCAGCAAAGCTTCTCCTGATGCTAATTCAGAAGAAAGCTCAAGGAATCAGTTTGCTTCTTCCTCCCATCCCAAAACTTTAGGTAGATTATTAGTTGGTGGGTTCCTTCTGCATTCAGCATGAATAGAACGGGATCTTCAATGAATTCCTCAGAATTCCACCCCTGCTCATGTCCTGGCAGGTAAGAGCACAGAACTGCTTTATCTGAGCCAGGGGGGAAAGTGTCTTCACAGTAATGGGCTGAGAGGTGTTGGTTAAACAAGGAACTTATTCAAGAATTCCACATCTAGCTGGACTTTAATTATCTAAATTACCTATATTTAGTGATATGAATGGAGTTCTTCAGGAGCCTCAGCATTGCAACACATAAGTGACAGAACAAGTCTAAGTGCTGACTCACATACATCACAAATTTAGCTCCTGATATATACGTCTCTCTATAAGAAGTCACTTTTATTTATATAATTAGAAACAACATACAAGCAGAGGAACTTGGATTGAAGTCAAAAGGTTTTTTCCTATAGGTTAAAGAACTGCCTATTGCATGTTTTTTCCCTATAATTAAAATCAAGCCCAGAATTTACCCAAACCCAATGAAATATTTAATTGGATAGACAAAAGACTCTCACAAAAGCACACACCATTGGGATACTCTGTGTGTCTCCTTTGATTATGCAGAAAATCTGTATTTTTCCAGTTTTATAAAATCCTTATTTTTCCAGTTTCATGAAAGAAATGGACATTGCACATGCTATTAACA
Organism: Lophotriccus pileatus; assembly: GCA_035583135.1. Classification (NCBI taxonomy): domain Eukaryota; kingdom Metazoa; phylum Chordata; class Aves; order Passeriformes; family Tyrannidae; genus Lophotriccus; species Lophotriccus pileatus. The sequence goes on from JAWWES010000021.1 coordinate 3,119,269, forward strand.
TGTTCTGGGGTAAGATTTCACAAAAGCCCAGGTTTTGATTAATATTTGTGTGGCACTAAAAAGTCACTGATCTGCCCCTGATAGCAGGTATCTAGAATATGATCCTTTTCCTTTTTAATAAGCAAAATCTTTTTATGCATGAAAAAAAGATGAAAAGATGAAATGTTTCACTCGCGTTGTGGAATTTGAAGGAATGACAAGTCTTTTAATACCAGGATAAGAAATATCAGATCGCAGCAAGAAAGGTTTAAACAGTTTATTAATCTACAGCAAAGAACAGAGAAAAAACTCAGAACCACTCAGAATATTTAGGAAGAAAAAAATAAATACTTATGAGACTCTGCTTCTCAATAAAAGAAATGGGATTTTTCCTGTAGAATTCCAGTGACATTCCTCAGAATGGTTCTTAACAAAAAAAATTAAAGGCTATTAAGAGAGGTAATATAATATCTTAGGCTAATTTCAAGTTTTTGACTTGCTAAGCACTACTTGTATCTGGCTAATTTTGAGATGCTTGGAACTAGAAAAGTCTCTTCTGCCCTTCTTTCTGCAAATCCATTGAACAATTTTGAAGAGCAGTTCAGAGAGTTTTCATTAACAAAGGGATGTCAGAGGTATGTCAGGAAAAATCTCCAAGGAAAGTTTAGTAAATATTTCTCCATGTTTAATAATAAATATTGATTATTTAACAACCAGGCTTCCAGATGCTGAAATGGCAAAAGCACTGTTGGCAGGAAATCAACACAGTTGGAACTCTCTACAGTGGGTATAAGAAAATAAAGCGCATCTTGGGAATCATTTTACTTCTCTAGGTACAATGCCTCAGCCCACACTGCTTTACCTTTAATTATTTCATGGTCACCAAATTCTCATTGTGCTACTGTAGTGCCACGTAGTGTTGTTTCCAAAAAACTTTAAATTAAAAATAAATAATCATAGAGGGTGGAGCCGGGGGCGGTCGGGCTCTACTCCAGGGAACAGGGACAGGAGGAGAGGGAACGGCCTCAGCTGTGCCAGGGGAGGGGCAGGTGGGACATCAGGAGGAATTTGTTGCTGGAAGGGGTGGTCAGGCCCTGGCAGGGGCTGCCCAGGGAGGTTTGGAGTCCCCAGCCTGGAGGTGTCCAAGGAAGGCTGGACATGACACTCAGTGCTCTGGGCTGGGGACAAGGTGGGGATGGGCACAGGGGGATCCACGGGCTGGGAGAGCTTTTCCAATCTTAATGATTCCGGGATTCTAGTCTATGATCTAAGTCTGGTTCTTTTTGCCCATACAGTGATTGTAAATCTACAGTAAGTTTTCCACTCTGCTTTCCAAAGCTGTAGCTCCTTTTGTGCACTTTATAATTTCACTGTTTGAGTGGCAACACTGTTTTTAGCACATATACCAGCAATATCTATGCTGAGGGGTTTATCCTAAAGAACTTGTACCCTAATGCAAATGGTGGAATAAAATAACTGTTAAACAAGCATGAAAAAATTATGTGAGCCATAAGAAATGGTTACTGAAATGCTTCTCACCAGTAATTGTTCTAAAAAGAAAGGGGTAAAAGGAAAAATAGTTACATCGAGTTGGTTCTTGGTCTGTATGTATTGATTAAAAAATCCATTTAACCTTAACTTGTTCAGTGCCTTATTATGCACAAGGAACGTGACCTAACTAGTGCTGAACAACTTCTGAGAGGGAGCCTGATTGATTTCAAATCCCAGTCATTTAACTACAGACCAAAAAGAGCAGTAAGGAAAGGAACGTTCTTCAGTCACAGCTGGTGCTTTGAACTGAACCATGTGGGGGAAAGCCACCCAAGGGCACACAAAGAACAAAGGCTGTGAGTGTGCAGAGGTGTGAGCAGACAAGAGGTGTCTGCTAAGTCTGTGCAGTAGTTGAAACAAAGGATCTTTCAACAGAAGACAAAATGCCTTTAAAATTAAACAAAATATGGACACTAAATTCAAAGACGGTGTGTGCATCCTCACCTGTTCTGTGAATTTTAGAGACTCCACAGAGTGTTTGCAGCCTGTCCAAAGGTTGAATAAATCTTGAATTTCATTCAAAAAACTGGCAAACCTTGTGCAAAATAAGTTCAAACCAGCCTTCACAAATATAACCAGATCATCTTTCAAATGAAAGTCATACCTCTAATCTCTTCTTAACATTCACAGGAAGAGCCTGTGACTCTGCAAATAGCATTACCCAGTGGTCAGGCAGGCTGCAGCAATTATCCACTCAGCCCTAGGTACAGCACACATCGTGTATATTCACTTTCTGATGGGGTGGGAACGGTCTTTCACCTGAAAAGAAGATAGATAATGGAGAAAATAGATCCTTGAGAAACTCATAATATTCAAAATGATTACTGCAATATTCTCTTGCCATAGATATAGCATAGACTGGAAGAATGTCGAGGAATATGTTAACATATAAAAATACTTGGTGTAGCATCTCTGAAGAGACAATAACTGATCACTCACAAACAAATGTTAAAACTTATTAAGCATCAGACTGAGGCAGAGAGAAACACGGGGTGAGAAATCCCACCAAGCACAGCATGGATGGTGGGAACAGTAGGATGGGGATGCTCAGAATAGACATCTCTGTGCAAAACATATGCAATACACAAAATGACAATTAATAATGCTAATAATAATGCACTCAGCTGGCAAATAAGAGCCTCCTTTGTGACCTGCAAACCTGACTTCTGAGAATAAATCAGCTGAAGTCAAGCTGAGAACTTCCCAAAAAGAATTTTCTAATCCTGTGTGGTGAGGACCTGTGTGCCACCCAGTAAAACAGATTAATACAGTGATCTTTGATTTTGAGAAAGACTTCCAGTGCATCTGCTTCCTTTTGATCTTTTTTTGGAGTCGAACACTAATTATGAGAATTTGATTTCCTGTGTTTATAATAAAGCTGGCATTAGCCATGTGTTCTTAATTAAAGCTTTAAGGTGTATTAGGCAAGGGCAGGAATGGATTTAAATGTATTCTTTGAAAAAGTTTCAACATTTTGCACTTTGCTTCTACTACACGGACACAGAGACTTCACAGACAACGAAGCCAGTGCTGAAGACCTTTCAAAGAGGAGCAGCCCTTTAAAATTCCACAGAGGAACAGAAACTATGGATCATTTCTCAATAACTGAGGTGCAGCAGAGAACAAAGTACAGTTTCCTAATCTCGTGCTGCAGGAATCTGCTCAACTCTCCCCAGTCTGTGTGGGCTTTCACCCCTTCATCTGCCCCCTGCCTTCAGCAGCAAAGGTGAGCTCTGGGGTTGGGAGAACTCCCCCATTTAGCTACTGAACTGAACGGGATATTATTTCACCTCTCCAGCTCAAGGCAACTGACTGATGGAAAGCACAGAACCATCTGGGCTTAGCTGATAATGGACACTGAGGTTCATTTATTCGTTATTCTTCACTCAAGAACATTGTGTAGGTGAATGATTTAAAGCAAGCAACAAACCTAAGTGTTCACTCTTGACTAAGTTTATTTGCAGATGACACCAAGCTGAGCAGTGCAGGTGACACAGCTCTGCTGGGAGGGAAGGCTGGGAGAGCTGGGATTGTTCAGCCCAGAGAGGAGGAGCTTTGGGGTGATCTGATTGTTGCCTTGCAGGGCCTGAAGGGAGCCTGAAGGAAACATGGCGAGAGAACATTGACCTGGAGTGACAGGACAGGGCGGAATGGCCCAAACTGACAGAGGACAGGGTTTAATTAGGAAGGAATTGTTCCCTGTGAGGGTGGGGAGGCCCTGGCACAGGTTGCCCAGAGAAGCTGTGGCTGCCCCATCC